>CM077169.1:52046679-52079179 GCA_039654105.1 Coreius guichenoti | reverse complement strand
TGGTTTGTATATCTGCAGTTCTAGTTCCACTTTCTGAATGACAAATATAGACTATTGATACCTGCTGATACAGACAGTTATTTCCTTATGCCCGGTACACGTATGATTTTGGGCTGTCCCAGATGAAAGATGACCAAATGTGGTGACTTTTGTGGTCATGGCACATAAATATCGTAAAGTAGACTGAAATTTTCCAGCTTTCTGTGTTTTCACTGTTATACGGTAGTGGGCGCTTCTTCTGAAAGAGTGCATGATTTTTTTTCCCAAACAAGTTCATCAGAAAAACCGACCTGCAGCCGATCCTTAAGATTTCATTGGTCATGTCAATCACACTAATGATTGCCTACACCAAACACTGATCCCTAAACCTACCCGTCACTGTAGCCTTAACCAATGAAATTAGCTGCAGGGCGGGATTTGCGCTGAACTGGTTTGGGGAAAAAAATCATGCTGAATGCGTACTGAATCTCCTGATCAAAACACAGGCGAAGAAGAAGCTGAAACAAGTGATAAAAGATTGCTCACGCATATGCAGAATAACGCGATCATCAACATTAACCAGCATATAAATCAAAACTGCCTAATGTTACTGAATGAAATGTCACCCCAGGACGAGCTATAGGACTGTGAAGCTTTTTGTTTAAAATGGAAAGAGTAAAGTGCAGTTAAAGGTATATTTCAAGTATAAAAAATGAATACCTATATAGGAACATAGTAGTATATTAAAGTGCAAACATAATACACTCACCTAAAGGATTATTAGGAACACCATACTAAAACTGTGTTTGACCCCCTTTCGCCTTCAGAACTGCCTTAATTCTACGTGGCATTGATTCAACAAGGTGCTGAAAGCATTCTTTAGAAATGTTGGCCCATATTGATAGGATAGCATCTTGCAGTTGATGGAGATCTGTGGGATGCACATCCAGGGCACGAAGCTCCCGTTCCACCACATCCCAAAGATGCTCTATTGGGTTGAGATCTGGTGACTGTGGGGGCCATTTTAGTACAGTGAACTCATTGTCATGTTCAAGAAACCAATTTGAAATGATTCGAGCTTTGTGACATGGTGCATTATCCTGCTGGAAGTAGCCATCAGAGGATGGGTACATGGTGGTCATAAAGGGATGGACATGGTCAGAAACAATGCTCAGGTAGGCCGTGGCATTTAAACGATGCCCAATTGGCACTAAGGGGCCTAAAGTGTGCCAAGAAAACATCCCCCACACCATTACACCACCACCACCAGCCTGCACAGTGGTAACAAGGCATGATGGATCCATGTTCTCATTCTGTTTACGCCAAATTCTGACTCTACCATCTGAATGTCTCAACAGAAATCGAGACTCATCAGACCAGGCAACATTTTTCCAGTCTTCAACTGTCCAATTTTGGTGAGCTCGTGCAAATTGTAGCCTCTTTTTCCTATTTGTAGTGGAGATGAGTGGTACCCGGTGGGGTCTTCTGCTGTTGTAGCCCATCCGCCTCAAGGTTGTGCGTGTTGTGGCTTCACAAATGCTTTGCTGCATACCTCGGTTGTAACGAGTGGTTATTTCAGTCAAAGTTGCTCTTCTATCAGCTTGAATCAGTCGGCCCATTCTCCTCTGACCTCTAGCATCAACAAGGCATTTTCGCCCACAGGACTGCCGCATACTGGATGTTTTTCCCTTTTCACACCATTCTTTGTAAACTCTAGAAATGGTTGTGCGTGAAAATCCCAGTAACTGAGCAAATTGTGAAATACTCAGACCGGCCCGTCTGGCACCAACAACCATGCCACGCTCAAAATTGCTTAAATCACCTTTCTTTCCCATTCTGACATTCAGTTTGGAGTTCAGGAGATTGTCTTGACCAGGACCACACCCCTAAACGCATTGAAGCAACTGCCATGTGATTGGTTGATTAGATAATTGCATTAATGAGAAATTGAACAGGTGTTCCTAATAATCCTTTAGGTGAGTGTATATTGTTTACGTATATGATCTTAACATACTGCACAGTACCATATAGAAATTCATTATATAAATATCTGTAATATATACAGTGGGGAGAACAAGTATTTGATACACTGCCGATTTTGCAGGTTTTCCCACTTACAAAGCATGTAGAAGTCTGTAATTTTTATCATAGGTACACTTCAACTGTGAGAGACGGAATCTAAAACAAAATCACATTGTATGATTTTTAAATAATTAATTTGCATTTTATTGCATGACATAAGTATTTGATCACCTACCAACCAGTAAGAATTCCGGCTCTCACAGACCTGTTAGTTTTTCTTTAAGAAGCCTTCCTGTTCTCCACTCATTACCTGTATTAACTGCACCTGTTTGAACTCGTTACCTGTATAAAAGACACCTGTCCACACACTCAATCAAACAGACTCCAACCTCTCCACAATGGCCAAGACCAGAGAGCTGTGTAAGGACATCAGGGATAAAATTGTAGACCTGCACAAGGCTGGGATGGGCTACAGGACAATAGGCAAGCAGCTTGGTGAGAAGGCAACAACTGTTGCCGCAATTATTAGAAAATGGAAGCAGTTCAAGATGACGGTCAATCTCCCTCGGTCTGGGGCACCATGCAAGATCTCACCTCGTGGGGCATCAATGATCATGAGGAAGGTGAGGGATCAGCCCAGAACTACACGGCAGGACCTTGTCAATGACCTGAAGAGAGCTGGGACCACAGTCGCAAAGAAAACCATTAGTAACACACTACGCCGTCATGGATTAAAATCCTGCAGCGCACGCAAGGTCCTCCTGCTCAAGCCAGCGCATGTCCAGGCCCGTCTGAAGTTTGCCAATGACCATCTGGATGATCCAGAGGAGGAATGGGAGAAGGTCATGTGGTCTGATGAGACAAAAATAGAGCTTTTTGGTCTAAACTCCACTCGCCGTGTTTGGAGGAAGAAGAAGGATGAGTACAACCCCAAGAACACCATCCCATGCAAATTAATTACTTAAAAATCATACAATGTGATTTTCTGGATTTTTGTTTTAGATTCCGTCACTCACAGTTGAAGAGTACCTATGATAAAAATTACAGACTTCTACATGCTTTGTAAGTGGGCAAACCTGCAAAATCGGCAGTGTATCAAATACTTGTTCTCCCCACTGTACATATATTACATTTCCATATGGGTATTTTCCCTAGCCATGACCCTCTCCTCTTTTTTTCAGCGCACATAAAAACCACAATTGCCAAAGCGTGATTCATCTTGCTCTATTTGTTTACCACTAGCGCATGCTGATGGCGTTTTATTATTCACTAACTTGCGTCGTAACCTACAGGTCAATATGTGTCATCACTGTACAGTTTTCATACATGTCATACCCAAGTTTATTAGATCCATGTCGTACAGTGTGATTTGTAAAGATCTTATAGGATGGGGGAAGAACACACATGCTAGTTGACAGTCGCCTGTAGTTATTTTGGTGTGTTCATACGCAGCTTTTTGGCCGAGAGGCAGCCGACGCAAGGCTTGGTGTGTCACAACCTTAACAGAGCGTGTGGTCAGTTCCTAGATAATGTTCCCCTGCATTAGTACCCAAACATGCAGCCATTTCTTCACCAAAAAGTACAAATCTGAGCAAAGTACCCTGATGAAAAGACCAGTATGACTTTCCTTTCTGGTCCATTATATGCATCTGTGTCTGTTGCAAATGCAAATACACTGTTGAGAAGCGAGTGAGACATAGAAGAACGCTGTTGCAAATATTGCTCGGACCTTTAACATAGTATGAAAATTCATATATAACACATACTTGAGTGCATAGCAGTGTTATTTTATTATCACAGAGATACTATTATAGTTTGTATTATTAGTTTCCATTTAAATTTATGTTAAAATTGTAGTAATTTAGTTTTATTCATTTTCGTTAGTTTTGTTGTGCTTATAGTTTTTATTTCAATTTTAGTTAGTTATTGTAGTACATCAAATTAAACTAAATATAAATGAGAAATGTTTCCTTGGCAACTAGTTGAAACAAAAAAAGTTATATACATATTCTATATGTTTATTTTATGATTATTATTATTATTGATTTAATTTTAGTTAACAATAATAACTCTGGTGTATATGTATGGAACACATATTGTTCTCATAAGTCTGTCACTTAGGATTTGTGAACCACACATGTGGTGATTTTTGTTAAACACTCACTAAGCTTGCAATCCGATTCCTGATATCTTAAACGCTGTTGCCATGGCAAGGGATTAAACAGGAAACTGCGAAACAGAAAGAGTCTCACATATTCACATATTGGCTGATTTTGATCAGATTTGAGCTGTATGTTTGATCACATGGATGTGGCTGTTGTGAGTCACATTCATAGCGCCACCAGCTGGCAGCAGGAAGTGTGGCACATACAACAGACTTATACAAATACATACCATCATTGCTGCTTGCGGCTATATTTGTTATTATTATTTGGTAGAATTTGGTCACTATTTTGAAGGTATTATTTGTGCACATCCCTATACTGGTCAAGACTGGTTTATGCTGGTTAGTGCTGGTTTGGTGATGGTCTAACTGGGCCATGTTCTCCAATAAAAAGACTGGGTTATTATATTGGTCTCTCTGGTGAATCTGGCTGACCAGTTAAATCTGACTAGTTAATCTAGTTAAAAAGCCTGGTGGCTGACCAGCATCCAAAACACACACACACAAAAAAAACCTAATTTAATTAATCTAATCATTGTTCTAATATATATATGTATGTGTATATATATATAATATCCTTAAACAAGAGAAATTAGTTTTGAAACATAAGACTGTGTAAGATTTTTTTCTCCCAATTGGTAAAAATTGTTTTGGTCTTGTCTTAAGTACAAATCTAACACAACTTAATGAGGTCTTATTTTTTTTATGGGATATTGCAGTAGTTATTTATTATAAATGATTTATCTGTGCACATCATTATTGTTTTAAATTCATGTTCCTGGTAATCTTGAATCAGAATAACAGCGAGATCTCTTCTCTTCTCTGATGATGAGGGCGGGGCAACCTGTCACTCACATGAGATCCACCAATAGCAAACCACATCCATCCAATCAGTTCCCCACATACAAAATTAACACATTTGTTCTTGTTCCAGAAGCATTTCACTCGGATATACAGCACAATAGGGAAGAGAAGACTAGCGCAACTTCCAATTCATGTTGACTTTAAAGTTTAAAACAATCTTTTTTTTTTGCCTGTGGTGTAAAATGAATCAAGATGCATTCTCTGAAATAGTCTTAATACATCATGCACTTCTGTTTCGCAACACACAAGGCAAACAAGGCGAAAATACTGAAACATTTCTGCAAAATACATTTTTCAGCTTTTGATTAAGTCATATCCTTTATCATGATGAAATGTCTAATTCGATTTCAAACTGCATTGCATAAGCTTCACTCCACCTGGAACACTCATAACAACGACTGAACTGTCTTGAACTGTCACGCTTGCCGTTTCTCTGTCAGATTATGGGAACTTGGACACAGATCTGCCTCTAACCTCCACATCTGTCACCGTGCGTCGGTGGGCTCTCCGGGGAGGCGTTTATAGCTCGCCGTGTCAGTCCGATCTTCTCTATATTACAGCTCTCGTGCTCTTATGAGCGGCTGCTGTACACAAAGGCAGCTAGACGAGTGATTCTCCAGATTGTAACTGACTTTGACCCTGACGGTGTTTCTTTCTGAATTATAGTCGGCCATCGCTTCTTATGTCTTAGTGCTCAGCGAGTAGTCAAGCGGGTAATTGGCATTCCTCTATCTCGTTCTCCTGTGTCACATGGGACCCATGTAATAGACACACTAGTGTATACAACACTTAAGCTCGAACAAACAACATGCGTCCCTAGAGTTCCCATCTCTGGGTTTGGTGGATTATCTGAAGGGTTTGCTGGCATCACTCCTTGGAGATCAAGCTCTAGACCTCGACACACTGCTATTGGCTGTGTCCAATTCCTAAAGACACTGTTAACCCACTGTCGCTGCTGATAAGGCAGGCGAGGAGATAAGATGAGAGGAAGGAGAAACAAAGGGCGCAGGACTTCAGATGACGAGCGAATGGATTTGCCTCAGTTACGGTCACTCTTCAAAACCATGCAGATCAATGTTGTGTTTATCTGTGAATGCAGAGATAATTGACAGGTGCTTATGACAGAAGTAATTGTGCTGCAAAGGTGACAGGTGCGAATTTTCACATTACTCCACGCTTCCTGGACAATCTTCAAATAATTGCTTTTAAACATGTCATCTTTGACAGCATGGCAGGGGTCCAAAACAAACAAAATCAGGGTGTATAGAAACTGGCTGATTTGACAGAATGCAAATTTTAATACAAATACTGTTCAAAAGATTGATGTTTTTAATAAATGAATACAGCAAGAATGCATTATATTGATCAGAAGTGACTTTTCTATTTCAAATAAATGCTTTCTTTTAAACGTTCAGAATCCTGAAGTACTGTTTCCAAAAAAAAAAAATCTAAAATATTTCTTGAGCAGCAAATCAGCATTTTATAATGATTTCTGAAGGATCATGTGACACTGAAGACTGGAGTAATGATGCTGAAAATTCAGCTTTGATCACAGGAATAAATTACACTTGACTATATATGCACGTGGAAAACAGTTCTTTTAAATTGTAATAATATTTCACAATTTTTACTATATCTTTGATCAAATAAACGCAGCCTTGCTGAGCAGAAGAGACTGACTTCCTGTTTTTTCTGGATTGGTCAGTTTTGGATTCATGTAGTCTCTCTAGCCTTTATTCCATGTGTTCTTGAACTCCTGCTGTTTCAGGCTAGGCAGAGCAGATAAAAGATGTATCTAGCCTTAGATAAAAAAGCTGGCATGCTCGTACTTCTGATATTAATTTGTTCATCTTCTTGAGAGACCTATGCATGCCTCTTTCTTCATTTGCCGGTTGCAGCGATTATTAAGATGAAGGAGTCAGTGCTTTGATGCTCTTGCTGTTAATCTCACTCAGACTTCTGTATATTTCACCACTTGTTTTGTTTATTTATTTGGTGACCCTTTACAATAAGGTCCCAGTAGTTAACGCTGGGTAATGCATTAACTCACATGAACGAACAATAATCAAAACATTTGTTACAGAATTTATGTTAGTTAATAAAAACAGAACCGTTCATTGTTAGTGCATTACATAATATTAACAGATACAACTTTTAATTTAAATAATGTATTAGTAAATGTTGAAATTAAAGGGATAGTTCACCCAAAAATGAAAATTCTGTCATCATTTACTCACCCTCATGTCGTTCCAAACTGTAACATCTTCAAAACACAAATGAAGCCTGAGACATTTCTGTCCCTGTATTGAAAGTCTTTAAAAGGTTCATAAAGAGATAGTAAAATAAATCCATATGAATCATGTGGTTTAATCCAAGAATAGAAGCTTAAATGAAATCTGTTCAACATATAAAGTGATCATTTCTCTTCAGAAGACTTGGATTAAACCGCTCGATTCATATGGATTTATTTTATGAATGTTTTGAAGTGTCAGAGTTTTGAGTGAAAAGACTTTCAGTGGAGGGACAGAAGTCTCAGATTTCATTTAAAATGTCTTCCTTTGTGTTTTGAAGATGAAGAAAGTCTTATGGTATATGTTTGGAATGACACAAGAGTGAGTAAATGATGACATAATTTTAATTTTGGGGTGAACTATCCCTTTAATCTTAACTAAAATAAATGCTTTAAAAGTATTGCCCGTTGTTAGTCCATATTTATCTAATGTCAACAAATCAAACCTTTTTGTAAACTTTTACCATAATTTTTTTTTTTTATGCATAAAAGAGCTACATGAAAAGTGCAAGAATGGTTGAGGTGTTTATCTTTTACTCGTTTTTACAAAGTAAATGCTGGAATGCACAACAGAACTTTTTAAATCTGAACATATTTGAAACACTATTGTAGGCATCATACACTTGCAGACTGTAAAGGGTTACAGATATAAACTGACCATCATACATTAAACGACTGACCAGATGTGAGCTGTGCGACACGATGCGACAAAAGGAAATAAAACCCATTATAACCAGCGATGCTGTCTGTACTGGATGTGATGCGACATGACAAATCCTAGACAGTAAACTGATGCCCCGTTCTATGTCTGATGTACAGTACTTCAAACGCTCCTTCTGACACAAAGAATGAAGCTAAAAAATCTGTCTAAAAAAGAGTCTGTGCCCAAGATTTTCTGCAAAATCTGTCAACTACGATTGTTCAATATCTGCACACTGGCTCTGACTTTCAGCAAATTGGACTGTAAACCAGGCTATAAAGCTGTGCAGAAGTCATGTAGTGTATTCCAGCCTTAAAGGGATAGTTCACCCAAAAATTAAAATTCTGTCATTAATTCCTCATGTCGTTCCAAACCTGTAAGACCTTCGTTCATCTTCGGAACACAAATGAAGATCTTTTTGATGAAATCTGAGAGCTCTCTGTCCCTCCACTGACAGCTTTGAGGCTTCAAAAAGTTCATAAAGAGATTGTAAAACTAATCCATATGAATTGAGTGGTTTAGTCCAAATTTTCTGAAGAGACTCGATCGCTTTATATGATGAACAGATTGAATTTAGGCTTTTATTCACATATAAACATTCATCAACACACATCAGTTGTGGTAAACGGAAGATCAGGCATGTTCACTTGATGTGTGCAAACCAATGAGGTTCATTCTCGTGTTACGCAGCACGTTTGAGCTTCAACAAGAACCAATGAGGTTCATTCTCGTGTTACGCAGCACGTTTGAGCTTCAGCAAGAACCAATGAGGTTCATTCTCGTGTTACGCAGCACGTTTGAGCTTCAGCAAGAACCAGTGAGGTTCATTCTCGTGTTACGCAGCACGTTTGAGCTTCAACAAGAACCAATGAGGTTCATTCTCGTGTTACGCAGCACGTTTGAGCTTCAGCAAAAAACCAATGAGGTTCATTCTCGTGTTACGCAGCACGTTTGAGCTTCAACAAGAACCAATGAGGTTCATTCTCGTGTTACGCAGCACGTTTGAGCTTCAACAAGAACCAATGAGGTTCATTCTCGTGTTACGCAGCACGTTTGAGCTTCAGCAAGAACCAATGAGGTTCATTCTCGTGTTACGCAGCAAGTTTGAGCTTCAACAAGAACCAATGAGGTTCATTCTCGTGTTACGCAGCAAGTTTGAGCTTCAACAAGAACCAATGAGGTTCATTCTCGTGTTACGCAGCACGTTTGAGCTTCAGCAAGAACCAATGAGGTTCATTCTCGTGTTACGCAGCACGTTTGAGCTTCAACAAGAACCAGTGAGGTTAATTCTCGTGTTACGCAGCACGTTTGAGCTTCAGCAAGAACCAATGAGGTTCATTCTCGTGTTACGCATCACATTTGAGCTTCACTAAGAACCAATGAGGTTCATTCTCGTGTTACGCAGCACGTTTGAGCTTCAACAAGAACCAGTGAGGTTAATTCTCGTGTTACGCAGCACGTTTGAGCTTCAGCAAGAACCAATGAGGTTAATTCTCGTGTTACGCAGCACGTTTGAGCTTCAGCAAGAACCAATGAGGTTCATTCTCGTGTTACGCATCACATTTGAGCTTCACTAAGAACCAATGAGGTTCATTCTCGTGTTACGCATCACATTTGAGCTTCACTAAGAACCAATGAGGTTCATTCTCGTGTTACGCATCACATTTGAGCTTCACTAAGAACCAATGAGGTTCATTCTCGTGTTACGCAGCACGTTTGAGCTTCAGCAAGAACCAATGAGGTTCATTCTCGTGTTACGCATCACATTTGAGCTTC
This sequence comes from Coreius guichenoti, assembly GCA_039654105.1. NCBI lineage: Eukaryota > Metazoa > Chordata > Actinopteri > Cypriniformes > Gobionidae > Coreius > Coreius guichenoti. The sequence continues at coordinate 52,069,384 of CM077169.1, read as the reverse complement.
ACTAAGAACCAATGAGGTTCATTCTCGTGTTACGCAGCACGTTTGAGCTTCAGCGAGAACCAATGAGGTTCATTCTTGTGTTACGCATCACATTTGAGCTTCACTAAGAACCAATGAGGTTCATTCTTGTGTTACGCAGCACGTTTGAGCTTCACTAAGAACCAATGAGGTTCATTCTCGTGTTACGCAGCACGTTTGAGCTTCAGCAAGAACCAATGAGGTTCATTCTCGTGTTACGCATCACATTTGAGCTTCACTAAGAACCAATGAGGTTCATTCTCGTGTTACGCAGCACGTTTGAGCTTCAGCGAGAACCAATGAGGTTCATTCTTGTGTTACGCATCACATTTGAGCTTCACTAAGAACCAATGAGGTTCATTCTTGTGTTACGCAGCACGTCTGAGCTTCAGCAAGAGATTTGTTCTTGTGCGTCAAGCAGGTTTGGTTGAGCTTCTGTTTATGTTCCCTGATCAATGTTTATATGTGAATAAATGGCTAAATTCAATCTGTTCATCATATAAAGCGATCGTGTAAACTGCTCAATTCATATGGTTTAGTTTTACGATCTCTTTATGAACTTTTTGAAGCATCAAATCTTCATTTGTGTTCAGAACATGAACAAAAGTCTTACGGGTTTGGACCAACATGAGGGTGAATAATTAATGACAGAATTTTCATTTTTGGGTGAACTATCCCTTTAAGATGTCTCAAACAGGGTGTAGCAGTGATTTTGTTTGTGCCAGTCGTTATGTGCGATCAATATCACAGAGGAGTCCAGGCAGTCACAGCGTGCCGGACGACCCAGTTCAGACTTTGTGTGTCTCTAAAACAGCACAGTTAAAGGGTAAATCATTAGAGACAATTTCCTCAGGTTACTCACTGAACTGGGACACAAGCGTCAGATTCATTTTACGTGCTGACCTGATTATTGGCACTGCAAATATTTTGTCATTTTCAACATCAATGTTGTTTTTGTGCAGTACAACAAAAGTTGTATGTTTTATTGATCCATGTTTAGCACGGTCAGTAAGAATTGAGTTGGCTAAACAAATTGTCCTATCTTGGCTGTCGTGAATGATTTCGCAAGTGGACATTTAGAACAACAGCCAACTAAACCCCCAAATCCAATTTAAACACAAATGACGGGATGGCCCTTGAAAGGCAACAGATTGCATTTATAAGCACCCAATCAATAAACTGTCACAGCACAGACAAGACAGACACACAGCAAACCATCAGGGATGAACGATGGGCGTCTGAGGAGCGCAGACCAGACCGCAGCCTCACACTCTTAAAGATTTCATCTCCGACTCCCAACAGAACAAACATGGGCCACGGACATGAAATATGCATGGAGCAGTTAACCTCACATGTTGCGGCAGGTACTTCTCAGTCATGGCAGGTCGGGTCTTAAGTGGATCCTGCTCAGCCTCGATTTGTTTGGTTAGCTGCGGCTGGATTAGCCATAAGCACAGTCAAAGACACGACAGGGAATACTGAGCATTACCGCGCCTTTACAACCCTTTGCTCTCGGTGTTCTGGTATAGAGCGGGACACTGACCGTCCACTTTTTCAATGCTAAAAGTATTTTGGTAACACTTTAGAATAATGGTCTGTCGTTAATAGATAACTATGCAGTAAGTAATGCAGGGAAAAGAAATAATACTACATTAACACTTCAGCTACTACTATTAACTAATATGGAAACAAGATTAATCTTGTTCAAAATACCAAATTTAGCACTGAGATAGTTCCTTATTAGGGAAACAATAATTACTGAATGAGATCAGCCTCATTAAGAACTAATAACTATGGCAAATTATAATGAATTTCCAATTATTTACTATTATTATTATTATTATTATTATTAATTTATTTTTTATTTATTTATTTATTTATTTTTTTCAGGAGCATTGATCAGTAGCATTCTACAAAATGGCCATTATGAAACCTTGGACTTTACTACATATAAGAGTGGTAATAAAATGTACAATAGAATTACTTTTGGGTGGCATGACCAAAAATCTGTATCTATCATAGTATTTTTTTATTTTTTTTTATTTTTTTTTTTTTTTTAAGATTTGGCGCTTTCACCGTATATGCAGTAAATCCTCTCCACCTCGTTTATAAGAAAGACTGAAATAAAGCAATTGAATATGAACTATATTGATTGTGGAATAAAAAAGATTTCAAAATCATAAAAAAGAATTACAATAGTTAAATCAATAACCCCCACCCCTAGTAATGAGTGGCCAAATCGCAGCTGTGCTAATATTCAAAACAACACGTTTGATCGTGTGATAGTGTTTGAAAGTGTTAGAAGACCGGCTTATGCCATGTGCAATGCTTCTTGGTTATGGGTAAAGTCATTCTGGTAATTTACCGGTATTGCTGTGTGAAAGGGGCTATGGTCTTTGCCAAACTGAATTTGTTATTATAAATATTTTTTGATGTTCTTGCTTTACTTTCAAAATCATAAAAAAGAATTGGTCAGTGGAAATACCTTGGTCAGTGGAAATAGGATGTTACCCTCTTTTGGATTTCCAAATACATAAGAAATTATTATAAATTAATTTGCTCAATAATGTTAGGCCTCAGTGAGAGATTAGTCAAATGACAGTTCAGCAGTATCGACACTGACAGAGCACGTTTAAATTGAATGAAGGCATGTTGTCTTTGTTGTGAGTCCACACTGGAAAAACATCATCTGACTCAAAGTCTACCACTGTGCTACACAGATAAAAGAGCACATGCAGCTCACAGCAGAACTGCTGTTAGGTGCTGTTGTTTTTGTTTTAGAATGTTTAGAAACAGCTGTTAAGAGTTCCATTGATTTCCATTTAGAATCACTTTATTATCAGGCATGGTGACATCACCATCAATAAACAGGTGAAAGCATCCCATTAGACACTGAGCCATGTTCCTCGATCAAAATCCATCCAACTTCTATGCGTAACTCATCCTACACCATTTGTGCTTTAAACATCAATGATACGGTACAACTTTTTAAGATTTTTCTTCTCAATATTCCTTATTACTTTTGCCTGGTAAACAATAAACAGGTGAAAACATCCCATTAGACACTGAGGAAGGGACCCTGGCCATATCCAGGCGATTTAAAGTAAAGTAAAATGTATTTATAAAGCCCTTTTCACAATACACATTGTTTCAAAGCAGCTTTACAGAAAATCATGATGTTAATATTTATAATATCTTACTGGGCCCTATTTTATCGATCTGAGCGCATGGTCTGAAGCTCATGGCGCAGGAGCACTTAGGGTGTGTCCGAATCCACTTTTGCTACAACACTTTTGCTTTAACGTCAGGAAGCGGTCTGCGCGCCAGGCGCATGGTCCAAAAGGGTTGTCCCTAGTCTCTAAATGAGTCATGGGTGTGTTTTGGGCGTAACGTGCAATAAACCAATCAGAGGCTCATCTCCCATTCCCTTTAAAAGCCAGTTGCGCTCGCACCATGGCGGATTCGATATTTACATGGCAGAATTTGCAAGCGGAAAGACAACGCTTCTCTAGCGAGGAAATGAATCAGCTCGTCCAATGACGTCTGCTTGCTCGTCATTACTGCAAATAGGTAGGCTAATTCAGATATATGCAGTGATTATCCATTATGACATGTATGCATTTTTATATTTATGTACACAATAATAATCTTTTACATTTTAATCCTTTAATTTTTCATATTTAAAAATGTGTGTGTGCTGCTGCGTCCCTGTGTGTGTAATAAGCAGAGTGTACGTGCGTTGTGCACCCCCTATAGGCTCATATTACTAACATGCCCTTTAAATAAAATCAAGCGTAGCGTCAGTTCTGGCAGGTCATGTTAGTCAAGCTCGCATCAGCTGACTGTCATCTGATCACGTCTACCTATAGGAATACGACATCTATCACAGCACACATATATAAGCTCCTTCAGTACTATCAGCAGCTATTGCGTTTCTCCAGAGCTCATTTACCCTCCTCCATCCCCAGCTCCTCCTCTCGTCCAGTCAGGATTTGGTATTCTTATTCCCCTTGAATCAGACTAAATTCCTGAATTATTTTGCACATTAATTACTGACATTAATGATATCTGCAACACATTATGTTGGTTCTGTTCTGTTTACCCTAGGGGGGTTATTGCTACTTTCCCTGCTCTTATCCATACTAGGCTGCATGGATGCGCAGGGAGTTCTTGCCCAGAGCAGAACCATACCACCAATCCAAACTGTATGCTAATTGTCAATCATCTTTGACGATAGTGGTCCTGACAGAAAATACTGCGCTATTGACTTTAGACCAGGTTTTTGTTGGTCAATTTCGCAGTCGCATTGCGCCGGGTGTATGATAGGGTCCTAAATGTGACTGCAACTTTATGTTCCTTGGCTGGCTGGTTCCACACTCATGTGAAAGAAAAACACCAGATGACTTATTCTGTATAAGCAGTGATTTCCAGACTGAGCTTGTGTCTTGTGAACAGTATCCACACATGAGTGTGACATTTTAAAAAAACACATTAAACAAGCAGCTGTTAATTAGACAGAAGGCACACACCAGTGAAACCCAGCAAAATAAATAACCAGTCGCTCACCACAGGGACCACGGCCTCATCCATCTGCGAACTTCTCCGTCAGGGGGCCTTCAACATAAAGCCACGCGGTACAGGGAGGAAATCGCCCCTGTCCAGAGCCATTATGCCTCTGCCGAGAGAGCGGCCCTCTACATATCTCAAGTTAATTGAAGTTGTGATGCAGCATCGGCCGTTGGGAGTAGCAATGGGTCTTTGTAATGGAGGTGGGAGATAAATTGTTTGTGAATTTTTGAGGCATCTCATCCCACTCCATCTCTCTGTTTCACCTCCTCCCACTCCTGGAGCAGACAATAAGAGGGACGTTTATTTTTATATATTATGCCTCTGCTGTGGTGCAAATGGGCCAGAACATGTTCAGATGGGTCAGCGGCGTCCCCTGAGGCATTCTGATTTGCCAGTTGGAAATACAACACAAACATTGCAGGATTGTGAGCATCGCACCACCTTTGTCTATCTTTCCTTTGGCCCCCCGTCTGGAAGTGCTGCTGATTTCCAAACGGGGGGCCAAAAACATTTACTCAAATCTTGCAGTGACTCTGCATGAACTACAATGCACCCACATGTGAAGGTGGCCGGATGTGCTCCATCTGCGTGGAATTTTTGGCAAGTCAATAAAATGAAGTTACTCTCCATTTGGCCTAAAACATTACATGGTTCTAGTCGAATTGTAAGAGTAATAGCATGACCTTAATAGCATGAATCCATGACCCTGAAAGAATGCAAAATAAAGGTTTATGTCCAAGAGTATGTGGACACCCCCTTTTGATCTATGGGTTTAACTGTTTCATCTACAGATTTGCAAAATAACGCATACAGGCTTGCAATCTGTACGTTTTTAGTAGAATAGGGTGCATCAATGAACTCTTTCAACTTGAAACAGACGCAGGGCCTTTGTGAAAAAGAAACACACTTAGTTATATTGAATGTGCACTTGTAGTGTGCTTCCAATCTTAAAGGGGTCATGAACTGCATTGTTTTATGATGTTTCCTTTGCACTTATAATGTTAGTATGATTTTTACATCAAAAATTGTAATTTAGAAATAAAAGGCATTTTTCCTCTGATTTGAATGCTCAGTTTGAAGGGGCGTGTCTGCTGTGAGACTTCAGTGTAAACGCCCACTGCTGTGATTGGCTGCTGTGAGACTTCAGTGTAAACGTCCACTGCTGTGATTGGCTGCTGTGAGACTTCAGTGTAAACGCCCACTGCTGTGATTGGCTGACATTTTTGCATATGAAATAAGTATTACATGTGGAACTCTTTTGAAATCTTTTAGCACGTTTTTACTATTACAGCTCTCAAGGTTAACTGATCATGAAAAGTGTTGATTATAGCATTATATTTAGATCTATGGCATTATATTCAGATCGTGGCATGATAGGTTGCAGTGATGAGCATTGTAGCCGATCACAGACATGTTGAGCACATGAATGCAGTGATCTCGTCATCCCAACTCGATTTCTGCACACTAACGAATGCTTACATCATAACTAACAGTGCAAACACAATGTAAATAAGAGATTTGTTGATTATTATGGGAGTTTTGGCGAGAGTCCAGAACTCATTCACTGATAAACTCGCACTGTTTGATTGACAGCTCCAGTGATTGTAAAGGGAGCGTTCTTTGATCGCTTTCTATAGATAATTTAATCACAGTTTAAATAACAGATTATTTTCAACCTACTAAGAGAAACAATGTGAAGTTGAGCGTTTAGTCACTGGTTTGATTTACTGACACATAGACAAAGAACATCTGACTGTACATGAATCATTACATATCAGAAATCACTGGTCACAGATCAGGCATTAGAATTAACACGGTTACTTACATGTTGTGGCATTACTGTCGAGTCCATATCGTAAAAGTCTGTTTGCAAAGTCTGCGTCGAAATTGCAACTGATTTCCCAAAGAATCTACAGTGAAATGTAGCGAATACAAATAAATAATGCTCAACTGAGACATTCACATTGTTGAAAATAAATTAGCACATTCCTAGCATTAGGATCCTTTGGAAGGTAATGTTATTTTTAGTCCAGTGATCCTGTATCGCTCTTCTCTCCTCGTCATCTCACTAACACGCCAGTGGGCGGGGCCAAAGTTGCGATGATGAAGTAGGCGTTGATCTTCTTCTGCAGAGGCAGTCTCAACGAGTCATTCTTTGGACTAACAGGGAAGTTTTCAATTCTTATGTTATGATGACCTCTGTCAAAAGCTCAAGGAAAATTTGATTTCTCAATTCATGACCCCTTTTAAAAGTATATTTTTAAAAAACTGTACTTGCAAATAATATAATATTAATGAAAAAAAAAGGCCACTTAAGTGCATTTAAAGAGAGTAGACTTTCATGACTATGTGCACTTTCACTAAAAACATCAAGGCTTGATTGATGCCTCATTGATGCTATTGTGTTCGAATTGGAGCGAATCACTTCATCCACATTCTGACATCCACTGGAAGTTATAGCATCTCAGTGGCCATATGGTTTTGAAATGAAAGGGTCAACAAACACGGTCAAGGCTGCCCACATACTATTTCTTCTATTAAATCACTGCCATTGTAAAGTTTATTTTGGACCTTTTAGACATTTTTCAAGGATTGTTACTGCAGAACTTTGAATCTACCTGAGGAAACCATGTCAGGATTATCGTAGCACACCACAACTTTTACTCTCATGGCGAGAACAAAACTTTTACAAACTGCTGAAGCGGAAACACTCTTCCCTCCACTTTTTCAGATTCCACATAGTTTTAGCCTTCTTTCCAAAATGCATCAAAGCGTGCCTGTTCACGGGAAGAGCAAAGAGGTGATGTGGAGAGATAAGACAGCGGACAGGGAAGGAGAGTGTGTTAAAGACAGGATAAATGAAGTTCTGGAGATTGTGCATAACTCACATGCCCTCATTTCTCTTTTAAGGACAAACCGTTTACTGAGTAAATCATCTCACACCCTTTACGCTCATTTATCTTTTTTTTTTTTTGTTTAATACAGGAATAGATAACCATGACTTCAGCATTTTCAGCATGTAGTAAATCATGCGCTGCCCTCTAACGCCTTTCAGTAGAGGTGTGTGTCTTCCTGTGACTCACAGGTTTGTGTGTTTGTTTCAGCGCTGGACCCCGATCAAGAGAGCGTAGAGGCCCTGATGCAGAGGTTTAAAGACAGTTTCCGGACCAACACCACTATGGAGATAACACACTTCCAGAACGTTACGCACAGCTCCTCCACCGGCCGGAAGAGAGGACAAACTCACACCAGAGGTTTGCAATGCACTGACCCAATGACACACACAAACAGAAGCTCTCATGACCTAATACATTTCTCATGTTTCATTGACATATCAACCTTAGATCTGTTCCCAAAACTAGTGCACTAGGAAGGGAAGGATGAGGTTGCCCCTTAAGACTTAAGAAATAGGCACAAAATAATCAATAGTGTGCTGCAGAAATGAATCCTAAAACCTGTAAATAAGGTGTTATTTTCGAACTTCCAGTTCCATCGTCCTGAAGTCAATGTGTTTTTGGTTAAACACCTAAAATGAGTTGTGAAAGTTGTGTGACCATGGTTGTTTATAGCCTAACTTTAGCTTATTTACCTTTGGGGATTATATTTCAGTTGTGTTAATTTGCAGTGATTATCATAATAAACGAAACAAACTTTTGTTGGTCACAGAGCTTATTTACTGTAATAAATCCAATGGAAAAGTCCTACTGGGTTTTAGTTGAGGGAACCTGATGTTAAGTTACGGGTTGGCTTACAAAAATATGTCATCATTGCAGTTCTCTATTTTTGGCATCTGTAACCGCTATCAAATGAATGTGGACAGCAGTTCAGATGATTCTTAGAAGAATTTGATGCATTGTTGTCCCAAATGTCCACTTGATGTGTCCTGGTGAACTTGTGAAGAGTTTCCCACTTGTGATTTAAAGGGATAATTCACCCAAAAATGAAAATGAAAATGATTTACTCAAGTCATCCTAGGTGTATATGACATTCTTCATATACACCTAGGATGTTATATACAAAAATGTCCTGGCTCTTCCAAGCATTATAATGGCAGTGAATGGCCGTTTCTGTTTTGAAGTCCATAAAAGTGCATATATTTCCATTCCAAACAAATGATATTTCCTATCTTTTCATATGCAAAGCTTTACAGAAATATGAGCTCACTTATTTTTCTAAAGTGACACTGTCCGGCAGTAAATGTTTCGGAGAGAGCAGCGTCTCGTTTGCCTCCCTCATTGTGTGTGCTGTGAATGTGAATGAGGAAATACAAACTGAAACACAGGTGAGGAGGCCTCCATCACACTGTGCCTGCCTCATTACCCTTGCAGATTTGATAATGCTCATCTCTCACGCTCACAACAGTCTGCAAATCATCCGGAATGAGTCAAACTAGTGAAAATGGACTAATTACAAAGTAAACCAGATGTTTTGTGAATGAACCTCCGCCTCTCTGTCCATCAACATCATGACACCTGTATTTATAGAGTATCTGGTGACTTATGGTCAGAAAAAGTATAAATTGTTTTAATAAATAGCATTTTATTATAAAACTATGGTCACACTTTAGATTAGGGTCCAATTCTCACAATTAACTATGACTTTTGCCTCAATAAACTCCTAATTACTGCTTATTAATAGTTAGTAAGGTAGTTGTTAAGTTTAGGTATGGAGAAGGATTAAGGGATGTAGAATATGATCATTCAGAATAAGACATTAATATGTGTTTTATAAGTACTAATAAACAGCCAATATCCTAGTAATATGCATTATAATAAGCAACTAGTTAATAGTGAGAATTGGACCCTAAACTAAACAAATATTATTGGTTTCTTTTGATAGTATAATGTAAATTGTGTTAAAAGGTCATCATAAAAATACAAAGTAGTTCATATGAAGCATGTGCTGACAGATTTTATGTTTGATCTTGTGAAAAATAACTTATTACAAAGTTAAAGGAATATGCTTAAGTGTGAACTGAATATAATATATTTAGACACCTAATTGCATATTAAATTGCAATGAAATGAAAGCATATTAGTTTGCATTTGTAGTAAATGCAATCATCTAAGCTTTAGAGTGTTTTTGACTCGATTAAGTACCTCTTTATATGTGTTACATGTCGAGTCTGTTTTGCTTCTCATTTAGCTTATTCCTTTGTTCAGTTTTCCCGCCATTGTCATTAGTCCATTCCATCACCTGTTAATTAGTAATGTCTATCACCTGTGTCTTGTCAATTACCTCATTTGCCCCTGTGTATTTAGTTCTCAGTTCTCCCTCAGTGTTTGTCGGTTCTCGTCTATGTATACTGGTGTTTTTGAGTGTTCCCTGTGAATTTGTTCATTAAAAGTTCCTGTTCCGAGTTCTCCTTCGCCTTCGTGAGTTTCATCTACACCAAGTTTGTAACAGAAGAACCGACCAAAACCGGGTTTTTTTTGTGGCATTTTCCCCTTTTCTTTGAGTTATTTTCCCGTTTCCCATGGCCCTTCCCGCTGTTCGCTTTCTCTGCCTGGAGCAGGGAGACCGTCCGCTGGAGATCCATACACTCTGTGGTTTTTACTATTCTGGCCTGAGTGAGCGGTCAAAGGCACGCCTTCCAGCGGGCGGTCCCAAGGAGGATTTCGCCGCTTATGTGGAGTGGGTACTGGTAAATCTCGACTTGCCATTCACCATCGGCCCTGCTGAGGAGGACAGCAGTACCAGTCCCACTCCACCACCGCCAGATACCAGCCATCCACCACTGACCACGACCGGCATGAGGGAGTTGCCTGTGCCCGCCGCAGACCGCGGAGACCGGACTGCCGCGATCGACGAGCCCGAACCCAGGCAGAGGTTGAGAGGAGTCATCGCCCCGGAGCCCGGACCACAGCGAGGGTCTGACCAAGCGCGTGAGCCGGCAACATCATGCGTCGTGGAGGGAGTCCTCGTGGAGCTTGAGGGCTGAGAAAGGAGCCCCGCCCACCACCCCGCCGCGGTGGATGCAACGAGGACCTCTGGCGGGTACATGGAGCAACTGAAAGACATTGATGTGGACAATTTAATTGACTTTTCTGGAGATGTGGAACCCAGTTCCCCTGTCTCTCCAGCGCCCCCTGTCTCTCCAGCGCCACCTGTCTCTCTAGCGTCCCAAGTATCTCCAGAGTCTCCTTGTCAAGAATTCCCGCCCAGCCTCCCTCTCCCACCTCCTCAGTCAGCCAGTTCCTCAACCCAACCATCACTGATGTCCTTCAGCCCCGCTGCTCTGCCCACATGCTGTGTGAGTCCGCCCCGGTTCCTCAGTCCATCAGCTTCAGTCAGTGCAGAGGATCCCCTGTCGTCGCCGCCAGCCTCTGCACCCTGCACTCCACCGCGGCCAGCCGACACATCGGCTACGCCCTGGCTCCTCCCTCCCTCGGCTCCACTGGAAACCTCCGGCCATATGGCTTCTCCGGGCTCCCTCGTCTCTCCTGCTCCGCCTTGGTCAGTCGTCGACCTGCCTGCACCTTCGGCTTCGTCTGGCTCCTCCTTCCCCTCTGCTCCGCCTTCATCCTCTGTCTCACCGGCTCAGCCTCTGTCCTGCGGTCATCCGGCTCCACCTCGGACGCTCGTCGCTGCGGCTTCTCCTCGGTCTCCTGGGCCTCCGGTCTCGTGCGGGCCCATCGACCCAGCTGCTCCTCCAGTGTCTCCATCTGTGGCTGCTTCGTCGTCGGTCATCCCCAGGGTGGTTTCCTCCGTATCAACCACTCCATGGCTCCTCCCTCCGACGCAGCCCTGGGGCCTCGTCCTGGCTGGTCTCTGGTGCACCATCTGGCTCCTGCTCCAGGCTCCCCACTGGCTCCTCCCTCCTTCCACGCCCCCATGGACTTGTTCTTTCTGTTGGACTGTTTTTCTTTGTTTTGGACTTTCAGTTTTCTCCTGTTTGTTTCCACGCCCTCCTCCTGAGCCCCCACCCTCCCTCCTCAGATGTTCCTGTTACGGCGCGAGGACGCGCCTACTTGGAGGGGGCGTAATGTTACATGTCAAGTCTGTTTTGCTTCTCATTTAGCTTATTCCTTTGTTCAGTTTTCCCGCCATTGTCATTAGTCCATTCCATCACCTGTAGTAATGTCTATCACCTGTGTCTTGTCAATTACCTCATTTGCCCCTGTGTTTTTAGTTCTCAGTTCTCCCTCAGTGTTTGTCGGTTCTCGTCTACGTATACTGGTGTTTGAGTGTTCCCTGTGAGTTTGTTCATTAAAAGTTCCTGTTCCGAGTTCTCCTTCGCCTTCGTGAGTTTCATCTACACCAAGTTTGTAACAATATGTAATTAAGTACGTAATTATAAGCATGATGTTCAAAAGTGTCCCACTTGGTATTTGTCATTTCTTGATTTTTCCATTTTCGTTAAGTATGCACAGTTCCATTAACACTGTGTAAACTACAAATTAAAATACAACATAAATATGCATTGAACTGAAAAAAAAAATCCCAAAAAACGGAAGAGACTTTGCCTCATCATTTCATAAATTCACAACACGCCACTGACGCCCAATCAGGTCAGAGCTTAAAAACATCCTATCCCATTAGCCTCAGTGCTCAGCCACAATTTACCAGCGCCGGTCTCCACCCTGAAATTAAACCCGAGCGACTGTGCAGTCTGCCGGGTCGGAGCGCTAAAATAGAGAAGCGTGAAAGCAATCCATATTAGCCTTGATTTTTAAACTCCTCACCGCACCGGCTCACTTTCTTGGGCTCCTTGAAATAAAATCTTTCCAGGATCTTTAATTATTGCCCCAAAAAAAAAAAAAAAAAAAAATGCCTTCAGCACAAAACTTTTTTTTTTTTCTTCCCTGCATCCTCTGAGGATAACAAACAAGCTAATGGGACGAACTCTTGCGCAGAGCTGGAACTCAATTAAACCGAGAGGAAGTGAGAATTCATTGGCCAGCTTCGAGTAGATTAGGCCTTTCCAGAAATAAAAAGGAACCAAATGAATCAAATGCACGGTCAAATATTACATGAGATGGGGGTCAGTATGGTACGGTAATACCTCTGTGCCTGACGCTGCAAATTCTCCTTTTCTCGCATGGCTGGTGATTTACACAATTCCCACTGCACATTTGCATGGATTTACATGCGGGGTTGGTCTCTTAAGTAGATTAAGACTCAGAAAGGTTGAGGGAGGGGAGCTGCTTATGCCAGTTTCATGGTCAGAGATGCCAGCCTGAAACACATTTGGTTGGTTTAGAAGTTCTTGAGGCTTGTGCAAACGGTTTAAAGGAATATTTCAATTTTCTCACACTTGTTTTGTTCCAAAAACACTGATAAAAGAGCATCATAAAAATACAATTAAAGCAGGTCATATGAAGCATGTGCTGACAGATTTTGAAAATGAAAGAAAGTGACTAATTGCACTGTAATTGCATGCTAATTGCAATTAAATTAAAATGTTTTATATTTTACATTTATAATAAATGCCATTATCTAAACTTTAGAGTGTTTTTGACCCACCTAAGTAGGACTTAAGTGCATCTTTATATGTAATTTCATAATTACTTCAGTTTTCTTTGAAATATGTTCAAAGTGTACTGCTGAATGTACTGACAAGCATTTATGGTAAACTAAAATATACTTTAATGTAATTTCTTTTGAAATGTGTGTTAAATGTATGTTAAATCTTGTTTCTCATATTGTAGACAATGCATCAAAATTAGTGTACTTTTAAGCATGATAAAAAAATATGTTACTTATTGATCATATAATTATTATTTTTTTACAGTGCACTGGTGCTTAGTTGTGGAATGGCATGAGGGTGAGAAAATGACTACAGAATCCACATCTTGCATGAACTATACCTTAAAATGTAGTAGACTCTTGAATGTGCTTCCCAATAAGCTTGATTAAGCTCAGCGTGAGGTTTCTATTTGTGTGCCCTCAGAGTCAATCAATTACCATTGTGGCTCTTTAACGCCATTCAGTCAGAAAAATTTGCCCAAACATGACAAGACGGCGAGAGAGTTCTCGGCTGGTGTCAGTATGGTAAGTGTGTTGGCAGGCGCAGATATGAAGTGTCTCTCTGACAGTGATTAGCTATGCTAACGTGACCCGTGCCGCTGCAGGGGAGAACACCATCTGTGTCCAAAGCCGAGAGGTCTGACACGAGCACTCCTGACACTAATTATTCACAGCCTCTGTCACAGGCTGAAGGAAGGAGTCATAGGACAGTTTGCAATGGAAATTCGAATGTTATTTGTGTTGCTCTCCTCAATATTTGATGGGATTTTAGATTGATCTTACTTAGATACAGTTTTGTCGTTCATTTCCATAAGTTATACTCTTTAAAGTCCCACTGAAGTGCCTTTGAAAAGCGAAGCATTATTTAATGTGTTGACGTAATTTCCACTGAAACAGTAAGACAGGGTGGGACATATCAATCAGCTCCTCCTCTTTTTTAAAATAGCCAATAGCGTTTAGTTTATATCACAGCTCGTCCAGAGCCCTTCAGCTCGGTAAAGCCGCAGTTTCCTCCTAATCTCTAACCGTTTCTCCTCCTAATCTCCTCCATATCGCTTTAAAATACAGCATTCTGTGCAGAATTCAAACGGGTCCGATACGTTTTCTGGTCTGCAGCGACTCGATCACATGATCCGCTCTGTGCTATCGTGTCTCTGGACCGACTCGATCACATGATCCGCTCTGTGCTATCGTGTCTCTGGATCGACTCAATCACATGATCCGCTCTGTGCTATCGTGTCTCTGGATCGGAGCTGTGTCGGTTCACTGACACTAACGTGAAACCGGACTTCAGTTGTCCTAATGGAAAGCATATTTACACTGTCTGAATCGTTCCCTATCCCCTATATAGTGCACTGTCTGAGCGTTCCCTATCCCATATATAGTGCACTGTCTGATCGTTCCCTGTCCCCTATATAGTGCACTGTCTGAATCGTTCACTATCCCCTATGCAGTGCATCCGGAAATTATTCACAGGATTACCTGTATGGTAGAGTGGCCAGACAGAAGCCACTCCTCAGTAAAAGGCATGACAGCCCGCCTGGAGTTTGCCAAAAGGCACCTGAAGGACTCTCAGACCATGAGAAACAAAATTCTCTGGTCTGATGAAACAAAGATTGAACTCTTTGGCCTGAATGGCAAGCGTCATGTCTGGAGGAAACCAGGCACCGCTCATCACCTGGCCAATACCGTCCCTACAGTGAAGCATGGTGGTGGCAGCATCATGCTGTGGGGATGTTTTTCAGTGGCTGGAACTGGGAGACTAGTCAGGATCAAGTGAAAGATGAATGCAACAATGTAGAGACATCCTTGATGAAAACCTGCTCCAGAGCGCTCTGGACCTCAGACTGGGGCGAAGGTTCATCTTCCAGCAGGACAACGACCCTAAGCACACAGCCAAGATAACAAAGGAGTGGCTACGGGAAAACTCTGTGAATGTCCTTGAGTGGCCCAGCCAGAGGCCAGACTTGAACTAGATTGAAAATCTCTGGAGAGATCTGAAAATGGCTGTGCATCGACGCTCCCCATCCAACCTGATGGAGCTTGAGGGGTCCTGCAAAGAAGAATGGGAGAAACTGCCCAAAAATAGGTGTGCCAAGCTTGTAGCATCATACTAAAAAGGACTTGAGGCTGTAATTGGTGCCAAAGGTGCTTCAACAAAGTATTGAGCAAAGGCTGTGAATACTTATGTACATGTGATTTTTTTCGTTTTTTATTTTTAATAAATTTGCAAAGATTTCAAACAAGCTTCTTTCACATTGTCATTATGGGGTATTGTTTGTAGAATTTTGAGGAAAATAATGAATTTAATCCATTTTGGAGTAAAGCTGTAACATAACAAAATGTGGAAAAAGTGAAGCGCTGTGAATACTTTCCGAATTCACTGTATAATGCACTGTCTGATCTTTCCCTATCCCCTATATAGTGCACTGTCTGATAGTTCCCTATCCCCTATGTAGTGTACTGTCTGATCTTTCCCTATCCCCTATATAGTGCACTGTCTGATCTTTCCCTATCCCCTATATAGTGCACTGTCTGATCTTTCCCTATCCCCTATATAGTGCACTGTCTGATCGTTCCCTATCCCCTATAATAGTGCACTGTCTGATCGTTCCCTATGCCCTATATAGTGCACTGTCTGATCGTTCTCTATCCCCTATAATAGTGCACTGTCTGATTGTTCCCTATCACCTATATAGTGCAGTCTAATCGTTCCCTATGCCCTATATAGTGCACTGTCTGATCATTCCCTATTCCCTATCTAGTGCACTGTCTGATCGTTCCCTATCCCCTATATAGTGCACTGTCTGAATCGTTCCCTATCCCCTATATAGTGCGCTGTCTGATCGTTCTCTATCCCCTATATAGTGCACTGTCTGATCGTTCCCTATCCCCTATATAGTGCACTATGTGCCATTCACTATGTAGAAAATAGTAAATGTGTGAACAAGTGACAGATTTCAGCTGCAGCTTCAGCGTCTGTTTATAATGTAGGGGGCGGGGCTTCAGATTCTAGAGAGCATTTGATTGGACAGAAAATCTGATGAGAAGCTGAAGTGCAGAGTGATGTCATCAAAATCATTGATCCATATTGGTGGAAGTGAGAGACTGTAAGTTTTGAATGCTTATATCTTCTAAATGTGAATATTTCATTGTTTTGGAGCAACACAAGCTTATAGATAACAGTAAGGCCAACATATTCATACTAAAAGCCAAAAAACTTCAATTGTGATTTCATGGGAACTTTAAAGGGATAGTTCACCCGAAAATTAAAATTCTGTCATCTCTTACTCACCCTCAAGTTGTTCCAAACCTGTATGAGTTTCTTTCTTCTGTTGAACACAAAAGATGAGAAAAGAATTTTAATTTTTGGGTGAACTATCCCTTTAGTGAGGGTCCATCTTGGTTTTGACGCAGCCTTAAGGGGGAGTTGATGAAGCATTATCTCCTTCCATTTCTGTATTTTTTCATTGCTGCTTTGTGTAAGCTTGCACTAGACCTTGGCTATTCTGCAGGCCTATTCACGTCCAACACTAATCAAACACCTGCTGGTCATTTAGAAGTAGTCCTGAAGATCCTAATTTACTTGTTCAGGAATGTTTGATTAGGGTTGGAGGAAGAAGGACGATGGCTTTCCATAACTGAGTGAGACGATTGTATATGGCTGTGCCTCGGCTTTATAAGTCAAGTATACTTGCTGTAAGTAAGATATTTAACAAAATTATAATGTATAAAAAAGTTTAGTTATTTTTAGTTAAAAAAAATACAATTAGAATAAACTTTGTGTAAGGTTTGTGTGAATGTCCTTTAAGGAAATGCCTGTATAGGTAGTAAACAGCAGCTGCTCACTAGGGTTTGGAACTGAGCTTACCTATAATTTAGATGAAAGGCTGGTGCAATTCAGTTCCACTGTAAAGGGACAAATGAAATATATCACACAGGCATATTTTTTTCTGCTGCCAGTAAATAGATTCTGTGAAAAACAGTTCAATCAAATATGAATTGAACAGATCTATGTTGTTGACAAAGCACTAGGTTTATAAATATATTTAATAAGTAACTTGTGCTGTGTGTGAACAACACGACTGCAGTGATATTTCATCTTAAAGTATGCCACTTTATAGGCATTGTGTGTGGTTCTACTTCCTTTCTAATTCCTATTATTCATGTCCACAGCACACTCAAGACCAGTTACAACCGAGTTTAACTCTTTCCCCACCATTGATGGAAATTTCCATCATTTGTGAGACAATGCTTCCCGCCATTGACAGAAGGGTATAGCTGCAGCCTGGAGATCTCCAAATGGGGGTGGGATTTCCACAATGGGGTGTGGCTTTGCCCCACTGACAGACAGGCACATGACATGCGTGATTGTGATGGCTCTGTTCTTTCTTTTGATATATTGCATGTTCAGATATTCATACAACAAAATATTCTGGGGGCCATGAAACTTTTGTGAAAATGATCAAAAATGCTGGCGCTGGCTGGAAACTTTTTTTTTTTTTTTAAATGCTGGCAGGAAAAGAGTTAATATGCATGCTTAGCTCATGAAACACCATGTATTTGGCATATATACTTGACCCTGAAAACTAGATGCAGATCTGAGATTAAATTGGTTGTAGTTTTTCAGATCACTCACATGCTCTCTTAAGTAATTTTCTCTCATTGACTCGGCTCTGCTCATCTGCATAAACCTCTGCTATCTACATCTCTGTCTTTCTCTCTCAGCTGTTACGTGGCCTGATCTGCCGTCTGGTTTGATCTGTTCAGATGTCTCTCTCAGGCCCTCTTACATGAGACAGTCGTGTGCTTCGCTTCTTGCTCTACTTCTGTGTTAATTGGAGATGTTTGAAGCTCAAACATGGAAGTGTATGAGTTTTAGAGGCCGTGAGAGGAGAGGTGATGATGATGTGTGAAAGAGAAAGGCAGGTTTCTTTCAATCTTTTTTTTTTTAATGACAATAGACTGTGATTGCAGCTCACAGGTTCTCTCTGTATGATCGCGAGCTCTCGGCTGATTTGAGTGTTTTGTTTTGAGCTCTGAAGGAGGTGAGTGAGATGTCTGTTACTGCAAACAAGTTACACTTTTTAAAAAAACGGTTCTATTTACAGCACATTACTGGGTTCAAAAGTCTGTGAACTAGTGAAAATGCATGTGTTTTGAAGTTTATTGGAAAGTTATCACTGGAGCTAAATGGACAACCTGATGACCATGTTCTCCAGCATGATTTGAGACGATCCAAAGAGCATCTTAAGCTTTAACGGAAGAAGAAAATCTGACCGTCTGTATAAAGATTCACAAAACAAATCATTCAGTTAAAATGATTCAACTATGGGTCGGTGCTATGTCAAGCAACCACTTATTTTTTCTTCCTCAGTGTATAGAAATAAATTAAATGTATTATATAATTTAACTTTTTTTTTTTTTTGCAAAATCCTATTTTTTTTATAATAAACCATTTTACATTTTCCGCCATTTCCATAGAGGCCGTGCACAATTTGAAGTGTAAAACCATAAACTTGCAGTGTAACAAACAATTTAGTTTTCGTCTGTCAGGTTGCTAAACAAAAATCGCTTACACTTTATTTTAAGGTGTCATTGTTACAGTGTAGTTTGGTTAGTTGCATGTAATTATGCATAATTTACTGTTATTGCTATGGTAAGTACATGTAACATATGTAACAAGGACACTGTAAGATAAAGTGTTACCAAAAATCTTACTATTTACACTTGATCAAGCTTCATATGACTTTCAATGATCATAAGATTTTCTAGTATAAAATTCCTTCTTCTTCTAGTTATAAAAGAACAGTTATTCACACATACACAATACATATGAAACTGACTAAAGTCAAAATATTATAAAATGCTTTGTTATTTATGGCTCTGTCTACTTTGTGTATTTGGTGACACTTTATAATAAGTTTCTGTTTGTTGATGTAACTATATACAGTATGAGCAAGGCATTTGTCACAGTATTTATTAATCTTTGTTAATGTTAGTTAATAAAAAATACAACTCTTCATTGTGAGTTTGTGTTAGCTCGGGTCCATTAAATAATATTTAGAGATTTGGATATATATTAGTCAGTTTTGGAGGTAATGTATTACAAGTAATGTGAGTTATGTAATCAGATTACTTTTTCAAGTAACTAGTAAAGTAACGCATTACTTTTAAATTTACAGCAAAATAGTCTGTATTTGACCGAAATGGAGCAAGCTGACTATAGATATCGCGGTGAATGTTTATATGGTTGTCAATGTTAAATGGGACGCTAAATATAATTTTGGCTTTAATAAGAGTTTCCTAATTAATAGGCATGGAATCATACGACTGACTAATTAATACTTATAAATTAGTGTATAATAGATTATGATCATGTGCATTTAAAAAGCAAATGCATGACTTATAAGTAATTATAAAAATAATTTAAATGTAACGATAACTGTTGTTATAATGCAGTATAGGTCTTAATGAGTCTTTATAAATATATTTATAGAATAGTAATACTTACTTATAAATAAGTATAAATGGAGCTATAATTCATTATAAGCATGGGCTTCATAGAAAGTGTTACCAACTTCTTTTTTTGTTATTAAAAACAAACAAACAAGCAAACCCAGCTCAGGTAAAAAAAAAAAGATTAATAAACGCTGTACAAGTATTTGTCATGTTTAGTTCATGTTAAATAATGTAGTTAACTAGTGTTAACAAATGGAACCTTATTGTAAAGTGTTCCCATTTATTTTTCAATGGAAGCATACAAAGGACTGCCATTGTATGCAAATGTGGCTACTGTGTGTGTGTTTGTGCAGACTGGTGCATACACACACACACACAGCCACACTGTACAGAGTGCATATGTATGCACAAATAGCCAAGAGCAATGACTCAACGTGCCTCAGCAGGTTTATAATTAGAGTGTCACTCTGGCCCCGGCGGTCCTCCAGGACAAGCATCACTGCAGCCCGCTGGAATAAACACAACCCATCCAAATAAACCCAACAAGGAATGTGACTAAATTAACTAGAAGAAAAAAACTGCTTAATACTTTAACACATTTATTAATGGTGTTTGCAAACTCAAGCATTACTATTACTATAGGGTAAGTATAAGAATTACAAGCAAAAAAAAGTACTAAGCAGACTTGAGTGACACCTCAAATATTGCAGCTTTTAGAGGAGAGATTATTTTCGAAGCAATCAGACTTACAATTATTATTCAAATGCGGCCGTTTGAATGAGTGCACAGTCAATTACTGTTGAGTGTCAGTCATATATTTGTCAGTGCATTTTGAAGAGTGTATTTGATGTTTTATCCATTTGTAGAAAATAAGAAAAGAACAACCCGGTGCATTAATATGCCTGCTCGACTAAACGAGCCGTTAATCAAAGTTTGAGGACACGCATAAACCCGATGAGTGGTGTGGGAGCCAACGGAGCCTGGCTCAGCCGTAAACATCACACCTGCTGTCTGGGACCCGGTGCAAATAGCTCAGCAATGTGCACCCATGATTCTGGGGCATAAAATGTGTCAGGTTTATTTGTAGTCCACTTATGATGACTTCACTGGCCCTGGCCTGAGGCGGCTGCTTTTATTGCAAGTCGCCTCAATCTATTCTGAATATTACACTTTCTTGCTAAAGTATCATGGGAGATAAAATTAGCAATTGTAATATAGTCACAGTAATTCGCGGAATCCAGTGGCTTCTGTCAGATCATTGCTCCATGAGAAATTGCTTGTTTTGTATAGCCCCGTTTCCACCGAAATTACCCGGAACAATTTTTCCCAGGAACTTTTTCCTCCAAGACCTGTTGCTGTCTGCGTTTACATCGTGGTCTAAAGTACTGTGAAGATTTGTCCGGTGACGTAGGACTGTGCGCGACTTTCCAGTTCCCCATGGATTTGGTCCTCCGCATATAAGCTTAATAAAATCTGAACCTCATCGTTGGTCCATTGGTTGTATTTTGTTGACGGCGGTTGAAATAAAATGCTGCGCGAAGTCAGCCAATCAAAATGCTGCATGAACTCAACCAATCAGCATGTTCAGCGCCCAAGCGCGAAAGTTTCTGAACTTTGAAAAAGTACTATCTCGCGAGTAGGGACTTTTTGAGGGGGAAATTTTTACCCGAAACTTCATTTAGACCCTGATCCCTGCGGTCAAAACACACCGAGTGCCACCCCAAACTCCCTAGTTCCTGGGGAGAGTTCCTGCGGTGGAAACGCAGTTTATGTGTACAAAACTTAATATCAGCCTGCAGATGTTTGTCTCTTTCTGAACACTGCACGAGTGTAGGGTGCCTTCTTCAGCCATCTAGTGTTCTACTTTTAGGAAAAAAAACTTTGTAGAGTCTGATTGGACAATGTAGTGTAACTCATTAAGCCATTAAGCCACACTAAAGAGCTGATGAGTCCATTCATGTATGCTTGATTAGGAAAATGTTTCCTGTTGGTGTGCCTCCAAGAATAGGGTTGGGAAACACGGCCTTAACTCATGCCTGTAATGTGATGAAAACGCCCCCCCCCCACCAACCCAATGCTTCCTGAAGTTATTTTTCCCAGATAGAGATTCAGGGATGCGTCTACAACTGTAGTGTCCAGTTCTGCTCCTGGAGAACCACCTCTCTGCAGAGTTCAGCTCAACCTGTGCTGTGTTCGAAACCACCCCTATACACTCATTCACTATTCCCTACATTACTCCACTAATATAGTCCACTTGAGGGAGTGAATGAAAACGAGTGAGTGAATTCAGACACTGAGTTTGCCAGAAGGGCTGCTGCTTTTGCATAGTTTATGATTGCTGTGTAACAATCGTTTGAAACTTAGCAAACTGGCAACTGTCATGGAAACTAGCATGCATAAACCTTAAACAATTTAATAATCAGTTAAAAAGGAATGTATTTGTATGATATTACGCTGTACCCACATTGGACCAGCGGTTTAGAAAATGGATGGATGATTCAGCTGCGGCGCCATCTTCTGGCAAGACGCAGGAATTCAGTCATTATCACCATCACAGTGCATTATGGGTATTCTCTAATAGTTGAGCGTACATCAGTTGTACACTCATGCATTGAATGAGTGCACTCAACGTCCACTGTGTTCCCTCAAATAGTGCCCTGTTTAAGGTTATAGGAGGCGATTTCGGACACAGCCTAGAAGTTTCTAGTAATCCTGAAAATCTTGATTAGCTGGTAGGTTTAATTAGGATTGTAGTTTAGCTCTGCAAGACCTTGTCCCTCCAGGAGAAAGATTGGATGACTTTCCAATCAAGGAGTGGGCAACTCTGGTCCTCGAGGTCCACTGTCCTGCAGAATTTAGCCCTGCCTGCAATTTTCAAGCAACCATGAAGACTTTGGTTAAATCTTCTATCTGTGTTTGTTCAGGCATGGAGCTGATCCTTCTAGGTCGGTGGACCTCAAGGGTCATAGTCCATCCCTGGATTGTAAGGTTGGGATCAGTGTTTGATCTTTAGTTGTTTGATAAATTGTGCTGTTTTCAGGACCAGAAAAGTATGCTGATCCAGGAACATTTTCTACTGCATGTAAATCAAACTTCCATCAATGTGATGGAATGACTGTGATTCTGCAAAGTAGGACGTGCTCCTGGATTATTTTGTTGATCCCGGAACATTCACAACATTCTTGTC
>CM077169.1:51909179-52041679 GCA_039654105.1 Coreius guichenoti | reverse complement strand
CAGGCAGAAGAAGTATAAAAAGAAGTTTGTCCTTGAAAACAAAAATCGTTATGAATTTATGTGAAACTCGTATGTCATTTGACCTGGACATGTCTGGGTGAATCTTGCAAAGATATTTTGATTACACTTTATTTTAATGTGATGTAGTTAAAGTGTACTCAAATAAGGACTGAGTAATATTTAGTAACTATATGTACTTACTATAGAGGTAGGGTTAGGGTTTGGTTTAGGGTTAGTTACTTGTAATTATGCATTATTTATAGTTATTACTATAGAAAGTATGTAGTAACTTGTAACTATGTCACCTTAAATTAAAGTGTTACCTATATACTTGTATTATGTTACATAAGACAATTGATCTAAGCCCATTTTTTTTAAATTACATTGCATTGCAATCAGTTGTCACTGATTACCAACAAACAAACAAACTAAATAAATAAATAAAAAGTGTAATACAAATTGTTCTGGATGAAATGTATTTATTTATTACTTTTACTTACTTACTACACTGTAAAAAGTTGTAACCTGCAATTGATACCATAGCTATTTCTACCGGATTTAGCCCATAAAATGTGTTTTGTTGGTATAAATTGATGTATTTAGTTTGATTTAATGGATTTAAATAATATTTATTTAATAATGGTAATTTAAATGTTACCATTTTTAGGTTACCATTTTTTTCTGTAGTTGCACTTTTTCTGTGTATTTAACAGTTACAGTGTTACAGTAATGAGCTGTTAGGAAACATAATGTCACCAAGCAGAAGATGTTCATTGTCTTAATTAGCCTCAAAGAGGCTTCATTGTCTTATTTCTTTCTTTTAGTTTTGGGGTTAAAACATGGGCGTTGGAACCATTGAATGTGGGCGGGACGAGACCCACCCACTTTTTAAGACCAATGATATTGGACCCACTCACTTTTACTGTCTCTAATTCGGCGCATGTCTGTTCACATACCCCTAACCGATAAACACTTTATTATTAAACACACGTTAGATGCTTTATTTCCACTTTTTGAATATTTTCTTCATTTTTACTGAAAATAAATGCCTTTCCGATCTGATATGTGATGGGAAAAGGGAGTAGAGCGAGTTTGGCAAAAGGCGGGTTCAAACTACGGTTTTATTTGCGTCAAAACTTTCTGCCACGTGTCTTACCCCTACACTATTGCCAGTGTAAACATTTTGGTGGCTTCCTTAATTTTATCTGGGCCAACCAGACATTTAGTAAACAATGCGGACTATTTGCACTTAATGTAAATGGCATCTACTCCAGTAAAACCCACCCAGGACCCACCCACATTTTTTTTTTTGCTTCCGACGCCCATGGGTTAAAATATGTGGAATAATATGAAATATGACCTTGAGATTCAGCCGCCTGCTGCACTAAAACATTACCATGCAACCATAGTTTCTGTCAAAATCCTATCAGTGCATTTCAATGAGATTTATATGCTGTATAGTTATAGATACAGTGTATAATTTGGAGTAAATCTGTGTGTTGATTGTCCTGTTTGAGCAGGAAGTGGCTTCACCCGTTGAGATCATGTGATGTAAACGGGTCGGTGAAGTCCTGCAGTGGCTCGCTGAGCTTTCTTTCTTCCCTGAGCTGTTCATCATCCGTTTGACGTGTTCTGTGATTGCTCTATACTGTGGTTAGGAGAACGCCTCTCCAGTGCCCTGCACTCCATAAAGCTCTGTGAAGTGTGCGCTCCCAGCATGCAGTGCAATCAAGCAAAGCCACTTTTAATTCCAGACGCTCAATAATCCTACAGGCCTTGAAAGAAAACCTGCGAAAGGGGAACTTCAGGAGCAATTTCTCCCTCATTTCATCACACATGCTAATTTTGTTTCCCTAAACAGAATTTGTTTGCTGAATAAAACCTGTTTGTTGAGTTGTGAAAGGGAACAGACGCGGCGGCTGCTCTGTAATCTCTCTCTCTCTTCACTGATGTTAACCTCTCATGACGTGACCTTTCTTATTTATCCATTCTTCTCTTTTCAGTTTCATTTCTATTTCATGGTTTCTGTTTTCTTCCTCTTTTAAGACTTTGCATTCAGCTTTGATCCTGCGTTTCAAGTAGATTTCCTAATGCACAGCTAAACTAGTCGTTCTCTGTCTGAGATCAGGATGGATTTTTCTGGTAATTGGGTTTACCGCTCCAGCTCTTTCATTATTAACATGTGAGTGTGTTTGGGGACCTTGAGTCGCAGGCTTTTATTTCACCAGTTTTACTGTCATTTAGCGAACATATTTACTGTAGATACTACATTTCCTTTACACACTGAAGGCAGTGTAGATCATAAAAAAAATACTGCATTTCTAAATAAGCTCAGTGTAATATTGTGTTCTGTCTTACACCACTGTTGAAAAGTTTTGGGTCAGTTGGATTTTTGTTTCGTACAAAATGTATATTTTTATTAAGCAAGGACGCATTAGATCGATCAAATATGGCAGTAAAGATATTTATAATTTTACGAAATATTTCTATTTCAAATAAATGCTGTTCTTTTGAACATTCTAGTCATCAAATAATCCTGAAAAATAAAATGTATCATGGTTTTCTCAAAAATATGAAGCAGCACAAATGTTTTCAACACTGATAATAATCATAAATGTTTCTTGAGCATCAAATCCTCATATTAGAATGATTTCTGAAGGATCATGTGACACTGAAGACTGGAGTAATGATGATAAATTCAGCTTTGATCACAGGAATAAATTACACTTGACTATATATGCACGTAGAAAACCCTTATTTTAAATTGCAATAATATTTCACTGTTTTTACTGTACTTTTGATTTAATAAATGCAGCCTTGGTGAGCAGAAGAGACTTATTTCAAAAACATAAAAAAATCTTACCAACCCCAAACATTTGAACAGTAGTGTAAGTGGTAACTAATAAAGTAAGTTAATTAACTAACAATATTAACACAATAAACAGTTGTTTCACTATAAAATAGACAAACCATGAGCAGAACTCTGCCTGCTGGAAATGCAACAAGTGCAGTTGTGTTATTATTTGACAATATAACATCAAAATTCAGTTTTATTGGTTATGAAGAAAATCAAAGATACCATCTTTTCTTTTTCTCTGGACAAAGCAGCAGTCTTGGACAGACTATTTTGACTGTGTATGATTTATTATTATTTTTTTAACGCTCTGTTCCAAATCCTACTGAGGATCCTACAGTGTAATTCCTACAGCAGCATCTTACCGGAAATAAACGTGTGATTTATTTGAAGCGCTGAAACTCTTAGTGTGGTTGGCTTTTTTATTACACATGTATCGTATCATGCCACTGACCAACCAACTGACCAAATAAGATCTCGCTCACTCTAATCACTAATTAAAACAGGCATCACTGACCACGAGACCCTAAACACAAGTCAGGTTGACTTCAGCAAATGGTCTCCTCTGTTGTTGAACGGGAAGTGTTACACGTGTATTGAGTGCCTGAAACTGAATGTCTATGGCTATAAGAGTCCAGATGGTGTCTCTATGGAGAGCTGAGCTGTTAGTGAGGCTCAGAGTGACGAGAGGGCGGCCCAACATATACTGACACATCACACTGCTTTATGGATGTCACGGCGAATCATGAATAATAGTTTGGTTTTATTAGGGTCATTAAATGTTGAAATCCAAGGTGACATTGCATAGTCTTTGTCAGAGTATGAATATAACTACACTTGCATCAAGAAATATTAGTATCTGTGAGATGACATAATTCTCTCTGTGTTTTTGTGTGAAGCTGGAGGCATGTTTGTCCGTCAGGGAGATTCTGGATCTGAAATGGATGATGACACTCAACTCAAGTTCTACACGGAGCACAGGGGCCGTCGCCGCAGCAAAGGTAACCACATTCATCGACACCAGTCATTTTACACATCAAACCGTAAGAAAGACGTCCAGCTACTGTCAATCCCAGCCTCATAACGCATGAGGTCCAAAACACTGAAATATGTCGATAAACGAAGATCACTCTAGCCAATGAAGATTTTCATCATTTTCAATGTCTTTATAAAGAGTGACATCTTAAGGCACTTTCCACCAACACATCTTTTAATGAGTGAGTCAGCAAAATATGTTTGTGTGAAACGTGTGATTGTCATTGTTCTACACAGTCAAGTATGGCACATAACAACCGTACTGCAATATGCACAAGTTCAGAAATCAAGCTGAACTATGTGAAAGTGTGCAATGAAAGTCGTACATGTAACAAGACAAACATTTACAGCAAACTCACTTGAATACTTCCAAATCAAAAGCCACAGTCGACAAAGACATGAAAAAATGACGAGGCTGTGCGGAATTCTCTAAAACAAGGTCCTAGAACCACAAATGCTTGGCAGAAATCTTTGAAATGAGCAAAAACATAAAAAGAGCAATGATTTAGTGGTTTATTAGAGCCAAATTATTCTCACAGCCAGACATAATAACGAACATGTCTGAATGCATCTTAAAATTTTGCACAATTATGATTCAAAATACAGTACAATATGCAGCAGAATGGGTCACAGGTTTGCAAATAACAAACATTTTATTTAATCTTGTTGCCAACATTTCTCACTTTTGTATAGTTTAAGTTGATCATATTAAAATAACTAAAACTAAATAAACAAACTAAGACTAATAAATAAAAACTTACAATAAATTACTAAAACTGTAAAAATATAAATAATATTCAAAATATTAACAAAAACTATAACAGTATTTCTATGATATCAAAGCAACTCTGGTTTAAATGTCCACTATTTAATGATAAAACTGAGGTTCATGAATTCATGCAGCAGTCTGCATCACATAACTAAGTGAAGCCAAACTGGAAATTGATTTGGCTGGAACAAAGACCTATGCAAAGCAGCTCACCGTGTCGACATAAATGGAGAGGGGAAAAAATCAGTCACTTCCCGTTGTTATTTTATCAGGGTTGAGAGACAAACAACTCCTGGTAGAGATGATTAGCTCAGCGTGTAGCATCAGAGTCCTGCAGTCGCAGTCATCTATCACCAGCTTTCAAAACGGCCCGCTGAGAATTTATGATGATGCACAAAGCAGCACCTCAGAAGAGACGCACATCACTGTTCACACTGACATCACTTTCAGACTGCTTCATTGCACAATGGTGAATTTAATACCAGCCTCTACCCTATAAACTATAACTGTGTTCAAAACCCAATGTGCTGCCTATACCTGCAGCAGACGGCATATGCACACACTCTTGCATGCTGTTCTGAAAAGGTAGGCAGTATTTTCTAAAAGTCATGAACATTTCCACTCAACACAGGCTCATTGGAAAAACATGCCTCTACCTACAGTACATTTTTGCAAAACTCCAAAAAAAAAAAAAAAAACTTACCTATACATACTTTGTATGGTGGCTTTAAAACACCAACAACTTTTATTCATATTCACATAAATTATGATTACAGTGGCTTATAGATTATTGATTAATAAAGACTTATTTCCATGCACAATACTATGTTATGAGCTCTAAATGCTTTTATTATAGTGCATGATTAAACTAATACACTTTGAGGTTTGCATCACATTGCAAACTCCATATGTGTGTCTTTTCTGATGTAGTAAACTTGCTCTGAAGCTCACCTGGTACAGCATTGCACTCGTGATGTGAAGCGCTCGGGTACGAGTCTGTGAAACACCAGTCACAATAAAAGAGCAGCTAATATGGCATGTGTGTTTATCTGAGTTTGCTTTTGTTAACACTATCGGTCAGATTTAGGCTATGTAGTACATTATTTTAATTTCACTTCCAAACTGCCTCAATATGAAACAAAAAGCCATAAAACATTGCCAGATTCACGTTCATCTGTTTTGGATAAAATTGAACATGCTTTTACCGCCACTCACTGAACATTTCACTTTGAAAGTGTTGCAAAATGTGCAAGAAGCGGTGTAAATGCAGCCACAGGGATGTTTTTCCAATGAGCCTAAGTTGTTTCCACCACATGCCATTTCCATCACGTCTCAAATGATGTACTGTGTACTGATGGAAATGCTTTTTTATGTATTTGTGCTGCTAAAACTAATATCATAGCATTTTTTAATACCCCTAAATATTCAAAACTAAATCATAATTTGACAAAATTCTATGATTGATACAGGGTGATATTTACCTTCTTAAAAAGGACAAGCTCTTTACTGACTTCTCTCACACTCTCCTTTCGAGAACTCTAATGACCTTAATATCCTTTAATTCCATGCAGATAATACGTTTTCATATAAGACTGAATGTCAGGTTGTAAGAGTAGTTTTAAAACTTAATTAAAAATAACTCATTAAAACTCAGTTAAAAATAATTGATGAAGGCGTGTTTTCAAATTTCCAAGACTTTATGGTTTTAATTTGACCTTCAAATACCCAACCAACCAACCAGGGGTGCGTTTCCCAAAAGCGTCGTTAGTCGACTATGGTCGCAAGTTCCATCATTATCAACATAGTTCAATGAGTCGTGTTTCCCGAAACCATCGTTCCAATGAACATTCGCAAACATCATCGCAGAGTTGAGTGGTTGGAACGACAGCTCTCGACCTGAGGTTAGAAGAGAGTTTCTTGTTTGCATGACATGTGGACTTAATAAATCCTTATCTTGAGCAAAATAAGCAAGCTGACATTCAGTACAATCTATATCTTTTATTTCGAACATACAAATGTAATTTACGTCTTTTAGTTTGTCAAGAGATTTAAAGCACCGTTTTTGAAGAGTGTGCATGTGTGTACGTGCTCTAGTACGCAAGAACGAGCCTATGATTGAATCTGGAAATAAAGCAAAATAACTAAGAAAAATGAGAATTCTCCTCAGATGCCATGTCCATAATTTATAGCAAAAAAATGTAGCATGAATTCGATCTTAAATGAATTCATTAAAATAAATGTATTACTCCACCATCTGCGTGACATCATTACCAACGTGGTTGAACGACAAATTTGCGACATTATGGTTTTGGGAAACAGTCGTGACTAGCTAGTGTTATGACCTCTCATGAAAAATATCGGCTCAAAAAGAAGAGAAGTTACGTAACATAAACAAGAAACGCGTAGGCGGCGAAATCAAGCAAATCGATTTATTCACTCACTCAACAAACATTACAATAGGAATGAACATATCAACCAAGTAAAAGATTTAAGGAAACGAACAACATCTAACAAAAAGAAAACAAACAACGAAAAAGAAATAAAGATATAAACACACTTGTTTG
This sequence comes from Coreius guichenoti, assembly GCA_039654105.1. Taxonomy (NCBI): domain Eukaryota; kingdom Metazoa; phylum Chordata; class Actinopteri; order Cypriniformes; family Gobionidae; genus Coreius; species Coreius guichenoti. Next base: position 52,034,457 of record CM077169.1, on the reverse strand, counting down.
CTGGCTAGCCCACAAGATCTGCAGTCCCTCTTCTTTCTCCTCCTCGTTGGCGTCTTTATCAATCAGCTCCGTCAATCAATCTCAAATCACGAACAGGTGCGTCCACCTAAGAGATAGCGCGCACGCGCTCCAACAGAGTAGAGAGATGCCAAGAAAAACAAGGGAGGGACCAAACAAAGAAGACACGGACACAGACCAACCCACCTACCGTAACACTAGTTGATTTCTTCAGCGATGCATCGTACGACGGTAGTTAAGCAGCAAGTTATATCGATGTACGAGAAACACACATCAATCAACCAGCCAACAAACCAACCAACCAAACAGCCAGACAGCCTGCCAGCCAACCAAACAAACAAACAAACAACCAAACAAACAAACAACCAACCAACCAGCCAGCCAGACAGCCAGCCAGCCAACCAACCAACCAAACAAACAACCAACCAACCAGCCAGCCAGACAGCCAGCCAACCAACCAACCATCCAACCAGCCAGCCAGACAGCCAGCCAACCAACCAAACAAACAATCAACCAACCAACCAACCAACCAACCAGACAGCCAGCCAGCCAGCCAGCCAGCCAACCAAACAAACAAACAACCAACCAAATAAAACAAACAACCAACCAACCAACCAACCAACCAGCCAGACAGCCAACCAGCCAACCAGCCAACCAGCCAACCAAACAAACAAACAAACAAACAAACAAACAAACAAACAACCAACCAACCAAACAAACAACCCACCAACCAACCAGCCAGCCAGCCAGCCAACCAAAAAAAAAAAAACAACCAATCAACCAAACAAACAACCAACCAACCAACCAGCCAACCAACCAACCAGCCAACCAACCAGCCAGACAGCCAACCAGCCAACCAACCAAACAAACAAACAAACAAACAAACAAACAGCCAGCCAACCAACCAACCAGCCAGACAGCCAACCAGCCAACAAAACAAACAAACAATCAACCAACCAACCAACCAACCAACCAGCCAGCCAGGCAGCCATCCAACCAGCCAACCAACCAACCAACCAACCAGCCAACCAACCAACCAACCAACCAACCAGCCAACCAACCAACCAGCCAACCAGCCAGCCAGCCAGCCAGCCAGCCAGCCAACCAAACAACCAACCAACCAACCAACCAACCAACCAACCAACCAACCAACCAACCAACCAACCAACCAACCAACCAACCAACCAGCCAGCCAGCCAGCCAGCCAGCCAGCCAGCCAGCCAGCCAGCCAAACAAATAAATAAATAATTAAATAAATAAATAGACAAACAAACAAAAACAAAGAGTCACAATGCTGGTTAGCATGTGCACGTTCAGGGGTATGTTTCCCGAAGCCAACAATGGAAGCCCACTAATGATAATGATTGGCTAACGATGCTTTCTGGAAATGCACCACTGATTAGTTGGTGCAGTTAATCCTGGTGGTAGATGTTGTAACTACACCATTTTCTCATTTGATGGTCATTCAAATGTTTTTGTGTATGTTGACAAATACATTTTATTTTAGGCAACACATTTAAATTGCCTGTTTGTTTTGTAAGGCTCTTAAAAACATTAAATTGACTTGTTTTATATTTTTCTCTAGTAAAGGGCTTGAGACTGTGATATTATAAACCTCCTCCCAAGGCAAGCATCAGTACTGTTATTGCTCATAGCTCTTCCACCCACTTCAGTCACAGCTTGTCCCACTCCGTTTGTGCTATGGACATGAATGGGACTGTAAATCATACAGCTGGTGAGAGGTGTGTGTGCTGTTATGCTTTTCTAAATTATCAGGCTTGCAATTTTTACCTGGAGGATGATAAAACAGCTGGGGGAAACAAACATAGATAAGCATTAAAGCCAAGCTGTATCTAGAGATCACACCCACACACACACACACATATATATATATATGTGTGGGTGTGTTCTCTAGATATATATTTGGGGCAGACAAAAAAACCCTGCTCACTATCAAACTTGGTATCTCTAAGCAGAAGGGACAGGACAGGGTTCATTATTGATCCTCAAGACCAGTGTTTGTTCTTCTGAGCCACTATAGCCATGAATTATCCCTTATATTCCATTTCAAACAGGATGTTGTGGGTGTACATTCAAGGACATGCAATATATATATATATGTATGCATGGAGAGAGAGCAAGAGGGAGAGGGTTCAGAGAGGATCTATCCTGTAGCATATATTTGTTTTCTTTGCTTGTTGAGCAGTGATTTTCAGTTTGAATGTGAGATGGATAGGCATCGATTAGACAGACTGAAGTTATACTTTGAGTCATTGCTTTGCAGACAGACAGAAAGCGGACAGAAGCACAGCAGAAATATACAGAAGAGCGGGCTCTGTTTCTACAGTTTTGTATGTGTTTGTTTGTCTAATCAGTGGTTGTCATGTTTTATGTGTGTGCATGAGCGTTATCATTGCACAGCCAGTAGTGTTGCTGAGCATTGTGTGAAAGATGCTCTCTAGCATGAAAGTGTAAAGGACTCGCAAGTGTGAAGCTCTGCTAAGCTTTGTCAAGGACTTGCTCATTCACTTCTGAAACCCGAGAGAGAGAGGGAGAGAGAGAGAGAGAGAGAGAGAGAGAGAGAGAGAGAGAGAGAGAGAGAGAGAGAGCATGTGTGTGTGTGTGTGTCTTCAGTGTTCATATGCTGTTGTGTTGGTACTGTACATATGCTAATGCAGTCTTAGGTCTTTAACAGTGATTGCAGCCTGTTTCACATTTAAAGATGTGTCATTGTACCCCATTATTTCAGTGACTGTTAAATGACTAAACACTGCAATATTCCTCCCATTATATATTACAGTATGAATCATTATTGAAATACTACTTAACATTTTTTTTTAGTTTAAAGGGATTTCTTTTGCAAAAATATCAGATATATTTTGGTTCACCCTCAGGAAGCAGTCTTTTCAGCTAATACTATCAAACTAACATATAAACAGAGAGGTTCATCCTAGATTAGTTGTCAATATACATGTAGGTTGAACCATTCAATTTGTGGGCCCTATATCATACACCCGGCGCAATGTGACTCCAGGCGCGACGCAAGTGTTTTTTGCTAGTTTCAGCCTGACGCAGTTATCATTTTCACGTCCAGCTCCACGTTGTTTAAATAGCAAATGCACTGGCGCATCTGTTCACCCATGGGCGTCTGGTCTAAACCAGGTGTGTTCAGGAGCATTGTTGGTGCGTTGCTATTTTGAGGAACTGAAAACGACTGCGCCATTGACCAACACAAACCTGCTCTAAAGTCAATAGTGCAGTATTTTTGTGTTATTTAAAGGGTGTGTTAGTAATATGAGCCTATAGGCGGTGCACAACGCGCGTACACTCTGCTTATTACACACACAGGGATGCGCAGCAGCACACACACATTTTTAAATATGAAAAATTAAAGGATTAAAATGTAAAATATTGTTATTGTGTACATAAATATAAAAATGCCTACATGTCATATGCTCAGGGAGCTTTGGTGGAATCCGGCTTGTCCCGTAGATGGTCTGATCCGTTTCCTTGCTAGAGAAGCGTTCAGTTTTTCCGCTTGCAAAATTCCGCCATGTAAATAGCGAATCTGCCATGGTGCGAGCGCAACTGGCTTTTAAAGGAAATGGAAGATGAGACTCAGATTGGTTTATTTCACACCCATGACTCATTAAGAGACTAGGTACAACACTTTTGGACCATGCGCCGGGCGCGCCGACCATTTTTTCCCATTGTTAAACTAGCAAAAGTAGATTCGGACACGCCCTAAGTGCACCTGCGCCATGAGCTTCAGACCATGAGCTCAGATCGTTAAAATAGGGCCCTTTGAGTTACTTCTAATAATTCACACATTGTAATTGGAAGAGAATATTGATAAACCATTTTCAAAACAATCCTGTTAAATGTTTTTGCACCACCTCACTTTATTCATAGTCAATATTCTTGTGTTTTGTGCCAATAACAAAATTATGTTGAACTATTGTTATTAATGTATGTTTCTTATCGGAATTTGGCTATTATATATATATATGTACTAGAACAGTTCTTGAATGTGCATTATTCTGCAAGTGTTTAAGGGACACCGTATTGAAGTACAGTGACAATGTTTTCTTCTACCGAGCAAATAATACAGTGTGGCCAGTGTTAGCCCGATTCCCAAAGAATGACTTTTATGAGTTGGTTATTTTTAGTAGATCAAAAACATACAGCATAAGTGCATTTTGTATGAATAACTTGACAAAATATGACATGGAAAAAGAAAAGATCTTTAAAACTAGCAATGATGGCTTGGGCTGCTTCAGATCATTTATAGGAGTAACAATGAGTGCAATTGCAAGTGAAATTGCTTTTATACAGCACTTCAGTAAGTTAATATTAAGTAGCTTACATTTTAGACAGTGTTGCCAAATTGTTTTATACTGCAAACAAGAATTTCATTTTTGTTTACCTGTGTCCACCTGTTTCTAATCCACTTGGTCAGCGTCCATCATCTGGTTTTTGAAAATATCTTCTTGATCTCCAGTCGAGATTGTGCTAATAATTGTGGGCTGTACGCTGAACAGATTGTTGTGGAAGAGACGTGGGGTACTGTGAATGTTGCACTGTGAAGAAGAAGCCAGGTGTGACCCCTCAGATGAGCGGCAACAAAACAAACGCTAGCATCTGTGAGATGTTTGGATGCAGCCTACAGAAAGCTCAGCTTCTTGAAGTTTGCTTTAAGAGAGTTACTTTCACTCTTTATTTCACCCCACCAGGCCCTCTAAAACACTTCACCGGGTGTATCTTAGCACAGTTTCCAAGCAACTGTTATTATATATATTATTTTTAGGCTAACTCTGATATGTTTCTCTGCATAAATAAATAAATCAGTCAAGTCTTAACAAGGACTTTTAAACTTAGCTAATTAAAGCATAAAAAAATAGAAAATGTATTTGTTTGTAAAAGGCATTGAATATGTTGATAAGAATAACTTTTCAGAGCAGGTGCTGGTATTAATTGTTACCTGTTCATTATTACAGACTTTATCCTGCAGGATATCCAAAGCATCTGATCTTCACTAAAGTTGTCAGGCCCTGTTTGTAATTTCTCACTATATGTGGACGTTTCAGACACAGAGGAGGACAGAAGCTTTAGTTTAACCTCTGTCTCGCAGATAAAGCGCTCCTGTTAAGCTATTCTTTCTGTGTTACATAAATCAGATCGTCATCACTGAGCTTTGAGACATGGGAATAAACAATCTCACGCCCACGTCCACTTTACAGGGAGCTCAAGGATTCAATCTATAGACAGGCTGTCCTCAGAAAACACTGGGACACTTGTCTTTTCTCGTGTTATTGTTACATTAGAGCTGCTCACTGTATGTACTTTTTTTTTTTTTTTAAATAATTATACTCATCATTATTGTTACATCCACCAGCTGGAGTGCCCATGATCTCCACCAGAGGGCACTCCTCCCGACTCCCTTGCTTTCCCATCATGAACTTCAGTTCCCATAACCCATTGCCTGGACTCATCATGTTTGATTACTTCCACCTGTGTCTCATTATCCTGTTAAGCTCTGCCTATTTAAGCCCTGTGTTTTCACTCATTCTTTGCAATGTCTTGTATGTTGTTACACTGCAATTCTGAGCATTATCCTGGTTTCTTGTCCCTTGGTTTTGTTTTCTGGATTACCCTCTTGTCTGTGTTTTCTGCACGGTTGCTCATTTGGATTGTTTGACCGTGTGCCTGTTATATGGATTACAATTCTGGATTGTCCCAATAAAGCTGCATTTGGATCTTCAACCCAAGTCTCTGAGCAGTTCGTAACAATTTTTAATATTTTTAAAAAGAAATTGATTCCTTTATTCAGCAAGGATGCACTAAATTGCAGTTTCCACAAAAATATGAAACAGTAGCACAACTGTTTTCAACATTGATAATCAGAAATGTTTCTTTAGCAGCAAATCATCATATTAGAATGATTTCAGAAAGATCATGTGACACTGAAGACTGCAGTAATGATGCTGAAAATTCAGCTTTGATCAGAGGAATACATTTTTAAAATATAATATAATCACATAGAAAACGGCTATTAGGGGCAAGCACCTATTGTGTCCATTCATTATTTCTTCTTCTTCTTCCTCTTCTTCCTCCTCCTTCTTCTTCTTCTTCTTCTTCTTCTTCTTCTTCTTCTTCCTCTTCTTCCTCTTCTTCCTCCTCCTCCTCCTCCTCCACGGGAGTCTATGGCAGCCCATAGAACTGTATGGTAAAAAGTTGTGAAATTTGGCACACTGATAGAAGACAGTTCAAACATTCACCACAGCAAATTTAGAGTCTCTAACTCAATCCATCTAGCACCACCAACTGTCCAAAGTTTCACTTACATTTATGCAAATAACTTTTGAACCATAAGGACTACAAACCAAATTTTCCTGCCAAAAACACTTTTTCGAACTCCTCTTTTTATGAAAATCAAAGCAGATCATCTTCAGACCATGCTGGCAAAAAGTTGTCAAAAGCTTTTTGATAAACCCAACTGTTCTTAAATAACGGACAAACGAATTTGACGAAGAGCACGCCAAATTGGACACGAGGCTGTCTCTCCGCAACACTTTAGCGTATTGAGGCCAAACTTGGTACATGTCATCACAAGCATGCATCTACATGCAGCGTTTCGCAGCGCCACCTATTGGTCGGAAGATATGAAAAATGGCCTTTTTTGCTTATAACTTCTGAATGGTTTGTTCAAAAATCATCAAACTTCTGATTCAGTGCATCATGGCATGTCGAATGATACCCTGTATTGGCTATTGTGGGTGTCAGCCATTTTGAATTTTGTCCTAAACTGCTGTATTTTAAGAATGCATTAGCGTATCGTTACGAAACTTGGTATTTGTCATCAGGACCATGCCCTGAAGGTACTCAAAAAGTTTTGAGACAGCGACACCTTGTGGTCAAAAGTAATTAAATTTCCAAAAATGCTAATAATTTTTAAACTGGTCTTGATAGATTTCTTGGGTCATGCCGAGAACAATGACACCAATTATGCCATATTTTCTTGAACTTACTATCCGCCATTTTGAATTTCTTTGAAAACCTACTTTTTTGAACTCCTCCTAGACCATTGGTCTGATTTTCACCAAAATTGGCTCAGATTATCTTCAGACCATGGTGGCAAAAATGTATCAAAAGCTTTTCGATAGACCAACCCGTTCTCGAGTAACGCATCAACAGATCTGTTGGCATGATGCCAAGATGATTCTGAGGCTGTAACTCTGCAATGCTTTGGCATATTGACACCAAACTTTTTATGTTGTCATTGTCACCTCACACTGACCACACCATAATAATTTGATAACAGCGCCACCTATTGGTCAAAAGTGATAAGCAAGTTAATCATATTACAGTTATTGTATTTGTGATTTTTTTCAGCCATTTTGACTAAAATAATCTAAAAACATATTTAATTACTTTTTTTGTTGCCGTTTTTCTCAAGCTACCATCCATGTTTGCATGTCGCATTGTTCCTTTTTGAGCTTGGCCCCGATAATTGCTGCTTGCAGCAATATTTTTATACATTGTTATGATATTTCACAATACTACAGTTTTTGTACTGTATGTTTGATCAAATAAATGCAACCTTGGTGAGCATAAAAGACAACTTTGAAAAATAATATGTGTATATTAAAGTAGTGTATAGTGTATATAGTAGTGTATATTAAAGAAAGAGCAAATGCTTGTCTGATAATGGTGGAAGGTAGGGCTTAGCGAGGGGTCCATTTGATGGTGAGTGGGAAAGAGCTGTGACGTCATGTGAAATTGCCACATGAGACGGATCCGTGTAATCATGTTCTTCTGTCTGTTCCCACAGGATGCCCACAGAGTCCCATGAGCAAAGCCACGTTAACACTGATCACCGTCTGTACGTGTGTGGTGGCGGTCGTGTACGGCACACAGACGTCCTGTCCGCTCACCGTCAAGGTCACGCTCCACGTTCCTGAACACTTCATCGCTGACGGTGAGCAATGTACATCTCACGAAACCTTTCAAGAATGTCATGAACTTTATTTCAAGACCATTAGGAGCCTTTTATTGTAACGCATTTTACTGCATTACAGTAGATTCACTTCAGCAATACAAAAACATGTTTATATGTGTACAGCTTGATTCATATGGGTTTATTTCATGATCTCTTTATGAATGTTTAGAGTTCTGGGTGAAAATACTTTCAATGGAGGGTCAGAAATGCCTCGGATTTCATTAAATATCTCCATTTGTGTTTCAAAGATGAACGAAAGTCTTGTGGATTTGGAACGACATGAGTGATTAATTGATGAAAGAATTTTCATTTTTAGATGAGCTAACCCTTTAAACTTTTATAAGCAAAGATATCAGTAAGAGCTGCTTCATTGTATCAGCGTGTCACATCGATTCTGCACAATGGTGAGAGAGAGCAGAGGTCAGAAGACATTCAGCTGCTGAAGAGCATCTTCTGTCCTGCAGAAACCTCCAATTAAAGCCATGTGATGCTGATGCTGCAGTCCAGAGATACTGGACCATCTGTCAGAGATGCTGTCAGCTGTTTAACCCTCAGAGAATAAACATGACCGAAACACACACACACACACACACACACATACAGTACAGAACCGTTTTCTGTTAATAAAAGCTGTGAGATGATCTGTCTGCGAGACACATATATATTTTGAATAATCTTCATCAGATTGATGTAAACAGAATGAGAATAGGGAGACTGCAGGAGCTTGTATTGAGATGACCTAAATTGCAGATGCCACCTGGGCACCATATTGCTACTGTATGTGTGCCATATATTATTACTGTCTAATTGTGCCTTTTACCTGCTTGCTGGAACCTCATTATGAGGGTTATTGTTAGAACTGAGTGATTAATCTGTGTAAAGACTGGAGTAGCGTGCACACACACAAGTCAAGTCAAGTCACCTTCATTTATATAGCGCTTTTTACAAAACACATTGTTTCAAAGCAGCTTTTTTGTTTAAAAAAAAGATATTGTCCAGCTAAAGTAATGTTGATTCATTTCGGTTGTAAAAAATCATTAGTTATTTACTTTTGGGGTCACTTACACAACACCATTTTCAATCAAAATAGAAAAAGTTTAGTGCGTTATAGCCGTTCATTTGCATGGACGGCGGATCCATGTGAACGGGAATCATTTTGATAATGTTTTCATCTGTACAGAGGGAAAGTGAAGTGAAGGAGGCCTTCACAGGGGAGAGTCTAGTTGACACAGTCAAATCAAATCAAATCACCTTTATTTATATAGCGCTTTTTACAATGGCAATTGTTTCAAAGCAGCTTCACAGTGGTAACAGGAAAATAATGCAACGGAATTTGATTTGGCTGTACAGCCGCTCTGGTGAAAACGGTGATGTCATCCAGCTCATTTCAATTATCATATAGTGTCAATGTGGGCAGATCAGTAATATAGTTGAAATTTAAGTGTCCCCAACTGAGCAAGCCAAAGGCGACGGTGGCAAGGAACCAAAACTCCTTCAGGGCCAGAATGGAGAAAAAAAACCTTGGGAGAAACCAGGCTCAGTCGGGGTGCCAGTTCTCCTCTGGCCGACGAACAAATAGTGTATGATTATGATTCTGGCAACATTACAGGTCAGAAGTCAGATTAGATCAATAGATATTCGTAGGATTATTCGAAAGATTGGAGTTGTCACGCCGGGGACGGGTTTAATGAGGATGTCGTGTCGATGCGGCATTTACAGGGGGGAGTTTAATTGACACTATTGTCTCTACAGACACTACAGGGATATGGTCGTCATGTCCAGGCTAAGGTCCACCATCTGGTCTGGATACGGCCCGGATCCAGCCGACTGCAGTAAACCTCGGGATAAACAGAGAGACTAACATTAGCGTAGATGCCATTCTTCTTATGATGTAACGAGTACATCAGGTGTTATTGGAAGTGTTCCCGGTTCCGGCTGACCTAGTTAATGCAGCCTAAAACAATCATTTAACTGATTTGAATAATAGAAATTAAAAATGTTTTATGTGTATGCCATAGTAAAGAGATGTGTTTTTAGTCTAGATTTAAACTGACAGAGTGTGTCTGCTTCCCGAACAATGCTAGGAAGACTGTTCCAGAGTTTAGGTGCTAAATAGGAAATAGGATTTTGATATTCTAGGTATTATCAACTGGCCAGAATTTTGAGACCGCGATAGACGTGATGGAGTATAATGCGTTAAGAGCTCGCTCAAGTACTGGGGCGCTAAACCATAGTCATACTTCCTGGTTCTAGTAAGAACTCGAGCTGCTGCGTTTTAGACCAGCTGCAGTTTATTTATTAAGCGAGCAGGGCAACCACCCAGTAGAGCATTACAATAATCTAGCCTTGAGGTCATGAACGCATGAACTAACTGTTCAGTATTTTGCATTGAAAGCATGTGCCGTAATTTAGATATATTTTTAAGATGGTAGAATGCAGTTTTACAGATGCTAGAAACGTGGCTTTCAAATGAGAGATTGGTATCAAAGAGCACACCCAGGTTCCTAACTGATGACGAGGACTTGACACAGTCTCTGCTGACACTTCAGGGATGTGTTGTGCTCGTGTCTAGGCGCAGGTCCACCATCTGGTCCGGATACAGCCTGGATCCGGCTGACTACTGTAAACCTCGGGATAAACAGAGAGACTTATATTAGCGTAGATGCCATTCTTATTATAATGTAACGAGTACATCAGGTGTTATAGGAAGTGTCCCCGGTTCCGGCTGACCTAGTTAATGCAGCCTAACAATCATTTTACATGATTTGAATTATAGAAATTGATAATGCGATATGTGTATGCCAGGTTAAAGATAGGTGCTAAATAGGAAAAGGATCTACCACCTGCAGTTGATTTTAATATTCTAGGTATTATCAACTGGCCAGAGATTTGAGATTGCAATAGATGTTAAGGACTATAATGCATTAAGAGCTTGTTTAAGTACTGGGGAGCTAAACCATTTAGTGTTTTGTAAGTAATCAGCAAGATTTTAAAATGTATACAATGTTTAATAGGGAGCCAATGCAGTGTTGACAGAACCGGACTAATATGGTCATAATATTAGAATATACAGTGCCCGGCCAAAAAAAAGTCGCTGTTTGGATTTAAATTGGCAAATGCTTAAGAGTCAATGATTGGATCATTATTGCAGTGATTTTTATGTTTCTAGCAATGTTATATGTTTGGCAACAGTTCTTCCAACCCTAATTGATGGAGTGTGTAGCTTTTCGTTTCTTAAACAACCATGTAGGAAGACACATCATGGCCATATTCCAGGATGACAATGTCGAGATTTATCATGGTTAGGAGGGAGCATGAAGCAGAGTCCTGCACGGGTTCAGGTTGATAAAATCATTTCAAATCCATATCAGTTTATTTGTGCCCGCGCGCGCCCTCCCAGGAGTCTCTCACTTTTAAAAAATCACAACCGCGCCCGCGCGATCTGCCTGCAGTGTGTGGTATGCAGGGCGTGTTCAATCCCGAAATTGTCAGATTTAGGCTACGCTAGAGTAGACCAAACTGTGTGGCAGATATAGTGATGTAGCCGCGTCTGTTCGATTGGTAAAATGTTATTACTCAGTTTTTTTGGTAGCCATGCCATGTTCTTCATGATGTAGCCTTTTGACAGCTTCGGCTGAAGTTGTCCTTGTGTTAATGGTCGTGTAATAACTTCTGTATGACCTGGCAATAAACATTTTTGTAAGTGTGTCTATAATGTGATATGCTAAACTGATTTTATTTCGGGTGCGGGTCGGGTATCGGTTCTATTTTAAGCGGGTCAGATCGGGTGCGGATTTTAATTAGTGCTGCTGTCGGAAAACGGGTCGGATGCGGTTTTAAGCACTGCGGGCACGGGCGGGTGCGGATTTACAAAATCGGACCCGTGCAGGACTCTGGCATGAAGAATCATTTTCACCTCTGAGTCCAGACCTTAAATTCAATGAAAGTCTTTGGGATGTGCTGGAGGAGACTTTACAGAGTGCTGGACTCTTGTACTGTCAATACAAGATCTGGACCAAAAGCATGATGCACCTCTTGATGGAAATAACATCACAGCATTTATTTCCATCAAGAGGTGCATTCATTTTTGGTCCAGATCTTGTACTGACAATGCAAGAGTCCAGCACTCTGTAAAGTCTCCTCCAGCAGGTCTGGATTAGGATTGGAAGCGACTTTTTTTTTTGGCAGTGTATATATTAGTTAAGATATAATCATATACTTCCATTGTTTTCTGCTGGTTTAATGATATTTTCAGTCTAAACCAACCCTCACAGAAACCTGCACATCATTGAATTTAAATACAAACATGATCTGGCTGTTTTATGAGCCTTTTTAATTTGCAAGGATGCATAAAATGACACACACACAAAAAGGTTGGTTGTCATGAAATTCCAGTATATTAGTGAGGATTTGGGGATTTTTCACACACAAACACACACTTAGCCATCTAAATGGGGACATTCCATAGACATCTATTGTTTTTAGACATAGCTAGTATAGCTAATTACAGTGTACTGTAATTATACTGTAATTATATACGCACACCCTTAACAGAAAACTTTCTGCCTTTTTACTATGAAAAAAAAACCCTGCATTTACTTTATTTCTGTATTCATTTATTTTACAAATGAGGACATTTTTTTCTGGTTTAGCTCACATCTGGGTACAAATTAGTCACCAAAATATGGTTAAGTGGGCACACACACACACACACACAGTTTCTCTGAAACCCCCACTCTTTTGTCAAACTCATTTCAGACATAGTTCACTGCTCTTAGCTGTATATTTAGCTTATGCCATAGCCTTCCTGTTTATGAGGATTATAAAATGCTCTGCACACAGCAGCTCTTTCTTCTTAGAAGTAAAATGCATGCCACATTTTGAGTGCATCCATTGGAATTATATGTATGGTGTAAATAAAAAAATAATTAAAAAAAAGAAAGAAACTGACACTGTATATATGGCAGTAGCACTGCTTGGCTGTTAATAATGTTCTTTATTAGGGCTATACACACACACACACACACACACACACACACACACACACATAGGGCCCTATTTTAATGATCTACGCTCATGGTCTAAAACTCACGGCGCAGGTGCTCTTAGGGCGTGTCCGAATCCACTTTTGCTAGTTTAACAACGGGTGTGTTTTGGGCGTAACGTGCAATAAACCAATCAGAGTCTCATCTCCCATTCCCTTTAAAAGCCAGTTGCGCTCGCGCCATGGCGGATTCGCTATTTACATGTGAGCGGAAAGACTGAACGCTTCTCCAGAGAGGAATCCTTTTATTTTTAATATTTAAAAATGTGTGTGTGCTGCTGCGCATCCCTGTGTGTGTAATAAGCAGAGTGTACGCGCGTTGTGCACCGCCTATAGGCTCATATTACTAACACACCCTTTAAATAACACAAAAATACTGCACTATTGACTTTAGAGCAGGTTTTTGTTGGTCAATGGCGCAGTCGTTTTCAATTCCTCAAAATAGCAACGCACCAACAATGCTCCTGAACACACCTGGTTTTCAGACCAGACGCCCATGGGTGAACAGATGCGCCAGTGCATTTGCTATTTAAACAACGTGACGCTGGACGTGAAAATGATAACTGCGTCGGGCTGAAACTAGCAAAAAACACTTGCGTTGCGCCTGGAGTCACATTGCACCGGGTGTATGTTAGGGCCCATATATAATGTTACACCATCAACATGCCCATGAACACTGCCTACTAGTGGTCTGCGTGTGTAATTGCAGTCAGTAGAACGTCATCAAAATAAAGAGTTAGCAGATATTAAGCACAGTCTACTAATACTCTGAGAGTTAGTTGACATGTAGGTGCAAAGTTACTTATAGTTATTAGAATGTCTAAAGTGGACCATCAAAATAAACTGTAACCACAAAGTACATTAAATAATTTGATATTCACAGTGTTGCTTCATTTTATGTAGCCAACAAAAGAATATTATATTGTTATAATATTATATATTATAATAGTTATGTGTCAGCTGAATGTTGAATGTTCAGCTTGTCTATTCTTCTCCAGCAGACCCGTTGTTCTTGCTGCATCTTGTCACATTGGCGTGTAGTAAAGTTTAGTCACAAAAGCTGCCACGCTGTGTTAAATCCCTGTGTCTCTGTGCAGCTTCTGGGCGTCCCTGAGTGGGTGTCAGTCTGGCAGGCGTCCACACGTCCCGTTCAGCCTCTGGTCTCGGGTTTAAGACGACAGAGAGGATTATAAAGCAGCAAAGCAATTTAATTTAAGTCGTCCTTATCTTTTGGAAGTGCTGAATTCACACATTAGCAGAACAGGACAGATGTACACGTCACCCTGAGCAATACATCACAGAGAGATGATGGACACAGAGAGAAGGGGAAACACATTTATAAACGGGTTTAATTCTGCTTTGGGGAGAGATCTGGGCTTTGACAGCGATGTTATTGAAGAGCAGCAGCTTTCTCTGTTCTGTCCATTCTTGTTCAGTGTTTGTTTGATGGAGGACTAACACTAGTCTAGTCTTAGTAACTGCAAGAGAGGTCTGGAGATCTTTAGATGTTTCAAGAGATTCTTATTTTTAATGTGAATTTTGTTTTTTTGCTCCATATTCTCACTATATACTCTATGAGCCATAATAGCCTGATGCATCAAATATGAAAGCCAACAACAACAACAAAAACATATGCAAACATGTACTTTTGTTTGTTCATTGTGCCTGACAACTAAACTGTACAAATACCATTTCAGTCTTTCTAATTCAAACTGTCACTTTTAATTGAAAGTGTTATTTGCAGTATCTTTGTAATTATTTGTGAAACGTACTAGCAATTTCAGAGTGAAAATTGTTTACACATAAATCTTACCATTTTTTATTTTCAGTGTAGGACATGTAAGGAATATTGTGTGCTGTTCTTGATGGCCATGATAAACGTGAAACGTTTGTGTTTTTTTGATATAGGAAGCAGTTTTGTGGTAAGCATGGGCAGTTATCTGGATGTCTCCAACTGGTTAAATCCAGCCAAACTGACCCTGTACTACCAGACCAACTCCTCCACACAGTGGGTGAGAGACTACTGCGGTCAGAGGACAACTGACCCCTGTGAACAGCTCTGTGACCAGGACACTGGTGAGTGAACACACACACACTCTCACACACACATACACACGTCTGGTTCACTATCTTTGTGGGGACTCTCCATAGATGTAATGGGGGGGGGGGGACCAGCTGACCAACCAACTGAAACCATCTTTGCCAGGCTGGTAGACCAGTTTGACCAGCTTAAACCAGCTACATCCAGGCTAAACCAGCTAAGACCCAGGCTTAACCCTGCTTAGCCCTGTGAATGCAGTCAAAAGCTACAGGTTGAGAGCTATTGGCTACAGAAGGTCTTCTCGAGGGTCCCATACACCACTTTTCTAGTCTTTTCCAGTCTTCCATAACCTTCCATCAAAAGTAAAATCATGCAAATACAACCCCTGGTTGAAATCGCGGGGCCCCTAGAATCATCACCACCTTTCGCCCCGCTAGCGATGGTCCCGCCCACCAGTGTTACCACCAGTGTGAATATTTAATGTGATGTGAAATTATCTTCCATAATGTGTGTTACATTCATTTGAGATAGCTGGAGGATGGTAATTAATTTAAGGTGAATATAACGTCATTGAGGAATTGTAGGGTGTTTCTATTCATATAGCTTAACAGAAAACAGTTACAGTTTTTGACAGATGAACCCATAAATACAAGAATATGACAATATATGGTCTAGGTTGTTTCAGGTTCACCATGGTGTCTCGGCTATTTTTTACAAGAGTTGGGAGTAAAGGATGTTGAAAAATGCTTTAGCCATTAGTATTGTATAGAAAGCTAAAAATTATATATTTCTCTGCTTCATGAAAACATATGATCAGTAAATTAAGTGGTTTTGTACACTGTTTTTTTATTGCTTTTAAGCAATACTAGCAGATTTTTGTACTTTTTTCTACTTAAAATAAGCAATAAATAAATAAATAAAATAAAATCTGCCAGTGTAAGAGAAGTGATCCAAAGTATGCATAGTAATGCATTGTTTAACAGAATACATTATAAAAATTAAAAATGTAAAGCATGTTTTCTGCACTGAAAAACAACTTAGATGTAGAAGTAGACTTTTGTCACTCAGAAATTGCTATTAGAGAATCAAAATTTTAACATTGAATTAAATGTGAAATACTGTATTTAAGTAGAAAGACTAGAATAGTATTTTCTAGTAAAACATACTCCAATAATCTTTGTTTTATTTACAACATTTTTTTTTAAAGTTTGCAGTGGAATACATTTTACAAAATAACCATTACAGCTCAAAGAAAACATTTATTTATAGAATTAATATAAGCACTCTAATAAAAATACAAGCTTCGCAAGATTGTATTTAAACCACCTACACTTGCCACATAGAAACCATTAAACTTAAGGTGTTTTAAACCAGTAACATTTTTAAGGATAAATCATCTGAGAAACAGATTCACCTCACAGTTATCATGCAATAAAAAAGCTGCCATCTGTCACGGACACACACACACACACACACACACGCACACACACAGTATGGAAGCCTGATTCCCACACTTACGGGGAAACACATTGATGTGCTCGTGACCTTCTGTGGTAATCTGTCGCTCAGGGTCTCAATCAGGTTGAGTCGGTTTGCAGGGCGTCAGTTTGATAAGCGTGCCAATGCCTGGGGATCATGGGAATAACACAAGTCCACTGTGACGTCTCAGGCCCAGGGCTTATGAGCATCACGCTTGACATTTACAGTTATTGTCTCGGAATCTGTCTTTGTAGCTGCTCTTTGGCAATTTGGTCAGGAGAAGTAACACATGGTGCTCTTTAGACAGCTGGGGTGAAAGTATACAGTCAATTTGATTGAGACACAATGATAGACGAGCAACAAATTCTTCACAGCCAAGACAGTGATTCTGTCACACCAGTCTCATGCTAAGATTTAAATGTCATTGTTATACATTCATAACAGCATTATAGTACACTGTAAAATCCAACAGTGATTCTAACTAACACTTTTTAGGTAACTTTACTTAATGTGTTAACTTAACTGTAAAAATCTAGTAATCCATACTATTCACATACTATACCTTGTTTACTCAGAAAACCCAAGTTAAGATTAATTGATTGGTTTGAGTGCCATTTTGTCTGAGAAAAAAAAAAAAAAACTCACCATTATGGTGATCAGTGTTCCCTTTGCTTGGGCACTTTGAACTTCATTCATATTATTGTAATTCTCTTCCTATTGATGCAGCGTTGCAATAAGAAATCACAGTTTTCAAAGGAAGATAAGTAATAAATACGTTGCTTTTAAAAGTTGACCTAGCTTCTGACTGAATAATTAACTATAGTTAAAGCAACTTCCCTTCATGTCGTATAATGGGCGTTTACAATTTTATTGCTAACACTTACATCATAAACTTTTAATTGGGTTGATATAATCCCTCTATATTTGTGAAATATCTTGTAATTGATCATGCTTGAGTCACACACAGACTTGCAAAACACAACGATGGTAGCCATACTAAGTCTAGAGTAAATCTTAAGTAAATTATCAAGTATGAGCTACAGTTTTTTTTTAGTTACTAGAATGCTTGTGTAAGTGAACTATACTAATTAAGCATTTGTTAGCACAACATACTATTCCTTTTTCACTTGTCTTGTTTTTTTTATAGGTTTGCATGCTTTAAAATCGAACTAATTCGATTTTACAGTGTATAAAACAGCATATTGTAAGTGCATATGCATGCTGCGCTTCTATTATTAGTTTATTTACCGTGAACATGTTTCCCATTTGTTTATATACACTGAAATTCAATTATTGTCTGTGGTAATAAGCAACATTCAGCAGAAGCTTGTGTTGTTTAACTCACAATATGCCTCTCATTGTCTGGCCTCAGTCATTGTGAATGCCTTTGAATACAGTTCTGGTTCATCATATAGGTCTGTTGCCTGCATTTATTTTTAAACACAGCAAATAATAGAGCTCCTCCATGAAAGCCAGTGTTCTGTGACCTGACATTTAGATGCATTATCTACCTCGTCTTACTGTCTTTTAACTAGGCTTACTCTAAAAGAAAAAGAGGGGAACAATATGAATGGTTCTGTATATGAGTATAAACCTGTATTGAATTATATCCCTGCTGCTTTTGGCACATGATGTTGCATGGAATCACTAATGCACTGTCGCTGGTGATGCATGAATGCACCTAAATCAACATTACAGATTAGATTCATAAATGTGAAGGTGAATCTGGAAAACCAAAAGCAACGGCAAGTTAGAAAAGTGCTGAATAAGCTAAACAAGGCGAAAAAAGAGCATTTGAAAGACAGAAATGAAACGATAACAAATACTATTACCAAAGTGAAATCAATGTTATCTAAAATCACAGACAGCCAAAAGAACAAAAGTCTATTAAGACATAATGGTATCACTTTATAATAAGGTCCATTTGTCAACACTGGTTAATGCATTAACTAACATGAACTAGCAATAAATACATATAATTACTGATGCCATAAGTAAGTAATTAAATTGATCAAAAGTGACAGTAAACACATTTATAATGTTACAAAAGATTATATTTCAAGTAAATACTGTTCTAGAGAGCTTTCTATTCATCAAAGAATCCAGATTTTTTTTTTTACTGTTTTCGGCACCGATAATAATCATAAATATTTCTTGAGCAGCAAATCATCATAATGTGACCCTGGAGCACAAAACCAGTCATAAGTCTCACGGGTATATTTGTGGCAATTGTATGGGTCAAAACTATCCATTTTTCTTTTATGCCAAAAATCATTAGGATATTCATGTTCCATGAAGATATTTTGTAAAATTCCTATATATAAATATATCAAAAATTTATTATTAGTAGTAATATGCGTTGCTAAGGACTTCATCTGAACAACTTTAAAGGCGATTTTCTCAATATTTAGATTTTTTTGCACCCTCAGATTCCAGATTTTCAAATAGTTGTGTATCGGCCAAATATTGTCCTAACAAACCATACATCAATGGAAAGCTTATTTATTCAGCTTTCATATAATGTATAAATCTCAATTTCAAAAAATTTACCCTTATGACTGGTTTTGTGGTCCAGGGTCACAATTAAAATGATTTCTGAAAGGTCATGTGACACTGAAGACTGGAGTAATGATGCTGAAAATTCAGCTTTGATCACAGGAATAAATTCAATTTTTTAAAATATTAAAATATAAAACAGTTGTTTTAAATTGTAATAATAATTCACTTTATTTTGATCAAATAAATGCATTAAAAATCTTAATTATGCCAAGCTTTTTGGCTGTAGTGCTTCTCATATGAACTCCCTTTAAGACAAGTGATTTCACTCGGCGGCCATCTTTGAAACGCCTCTCGGGCATGCAAGTGCAGCTCCTATCTTCTTTGAATGTGGAAACATCAAATTCTCCAAAACTGTTTGACAAGCTTACGATTAAATTTCATCTTTGAAATCACCAATGAAATCTGACAAGAAGTGTCTCATAAATTTTATTTCTAAATGCTCGAATCATGACGAAACACTGCATTTTTCAGCCTGGACAAAGCTAATGCTCATGCGCAGTCCTAAGCGTGCATCTCAGAACACTGCCTGTTTCTATAGCAACCGGAGCTTCTAACGGCAGCTGCAGTGACACGATGACTTTACTAACCAACGATTGGCTCTTTCATTTAGAAGGCGGGGCTTATTCACCATATTGGGCGCTGCATTTTCTCCCATTCATAAGTAATCGGAGTGCACCGTCCTCCTAAGTCTTTGACGTCAAAGTGTTCAGCCTCACTAGAGAGGCTACGGGGTGACGGTGTGACAAGGTGTGCCGTAGAATTTCGAATCGATCCTTGCAGGAATAGGAGTCTAGCAGAGGTGTGACTGTGGGAGTGTTTGGGGAGGTTGAATATCAGTCAGGCTTGCAGCATTCGATAAGAAGCAGAGGTTTGATTGCATACGATGGAGGCTGGCCAGTAATCAGTTTCATTAGTCCAGGCGAGAGCAGGCCTGTACCAGAATCTGAAGCTCTGTCCTGTGTCCCACCAGCAGTCCTCGACATCCTCCTCTAAGTCTTTTCGTTCCTGTATCTCAACTGGTAGAGCATGATGCCTTCAACACCAAGGTCATTCGCTTGATTGTGCTGCAGCTCTGGTTGCCAATATAATACTGTACAAAAAAAGTAATGATAAAAAGTTTCAAAGTATGCTCATTTGAATGTGTACATGAACACAGGCGGTCACACTAAAAATGTCATCTTCACCCAGTGTCTGTTCTGTTTTTCTCCAGTAGTTATGACCATTAAAACCAGAGTAGGTATCTCTAGTCTCTCGTAGCCAGACCTTCAGACTCCATGCAGATTTGATTGGCCATGAGACCGTCTGACTGACATGGAAAGCAACCAATCACAGTTTGTGTTGTTTAGTGTCATGTTTAGGGGCACAAAAATGTAAAGTCAATGTCCCTACAATAGAGTGCATTAGCGCCACCCCCTTTTTCAGCAGTGATGTTTCCGTAAGTATTTTTTCCATTCATTTTTCCCATAGGGATTTAAAAAAAGTCTTCATTAAAGAGTTACAGGCCATGAACCAAGACAGCCAGCTACGAGGTGAATCCCAACACTACAAACTATAGTGTATTGAAGCAAATAAGTGGAGTGGGCAGAGCTAACAAGATCTATTGGTGTGTGTTGCTTTTTTCAACTCTCTGATTGGTGGAATTTTCTCTAAAGCATCATGCGTAATGTATTTTTTCTCTAGGAAATCCACTGAAATATTAATTAAGCTGAAACATTGAGGGCTGACGTCTTCAACAGAAGCAAATACCATGAATTAACAACCTCATAGCTCACAGTAGGTCTGTCTTTAGAGGTTTATATGTTATGGTTAAAAATAAATTTTCCTATGGAGAAAATTAATGGAGTTTTTACTCCCAGAACCCGAATGTTGCGCTCTATTACAGACCAGCCTGTAAAACCCTTGGATGTATTTTAAAGAGTCTATGTTGTGAACTTCACATACTTTTAAAAATCCAGCGTTTAGTTGATCCTGATAAGCGCTCATTGTCACAGTTCTAAACCCAACAGCTTTCTTCTTCCATGAGGGGCTTTTTTTTTTCCAGGCAGACCCTTAAAGGGGACCTATTATGCTCATTTTATTCCAAGATGTAATATAAGTCTCAGGCGTCCCCAGAATGTGTGTGTGAAGTTTCAGCTTAAAAATACCCCACAGTTGTAAATGCCCATTTTTGAGTGGAAGGAAAAACATGCTATTTTCATGCATGTATCTTTAAATGCAAATGCGCTGCTGCTCCGCCCCCTTTCCAGAAGAGGGCGGAGCCTGTAAAGCTCGTGCCTCCAATACTCTGCCAAAAACTAAAACATCTGTATGGTTTTGATTATCATCTCTATCGCAGTCACGCTCACATGACATTACAGTTCTTTATCATGAAAGTTTAGGATCTGCATATCAGTCTAAACTTCTGATATATGGTTTTCTGAGCGCACACACCCGAAGCATGCGCACAGAAAGCTGTGTGTCAGACGGAGCGTCCCGTGAGTATTCTCTTTCACGTCTTATTGCGCTTAAACTGTCAAATACACACAAAGTTATGTCAAAAACACACACAGTTCACATAAAGACAGTCAGTTTTTGCCTGTGAATGTAAAGAAATCACATGTGTATATCAGATCTGTGTATTAAAGTGACAGCAGCGTAATATACAGTATCTACTGCTATATCTGCTGTTAATATGAATCAAACAACAAAAGAAAAACAGAAAATCACTCGCTGCTCTTGACTGAATAACTTTAGTAGCTTTAATAAGAACACATTTCCTACTTGAATGCTCTGGCGAGGAGATAAACATGACAGACTGTGTACAGCTCACTGGGGGCGGGGTCTATGCTAATAGGGCGGAGTCCGTCACCAGGCGTGGGCGGGGCCTAAACACGTGGCGTCACACTACATAGAATCTGCAAACGGCTCGTTCTGAGACACTGCTTATGATTTATGGGGATTAAAAAAAGAGTAGGTAGTTGTGTACACACACTGCCGACACACATTTATGTTCAAACACCATGTAAAAGTGAATTTTGCATAATAGGTCCCTTTAAAGAACGCAGCATGCAAGTCTCCCTGTAGAATTCATCCAATCAGAAGAAACCCGAAACTGTTTCCAATTTTGTGTGCCATATGCATTAGACGTCTAGCCAACAGTCCATGGGTCTGAGGCTGAGTCTATCTCCTAACTTCAAGTACTTTGTCCTTTGTTGTTGCGGTTTCTGATAGTTTGTTGTTCTGTTTCTTCTTCATCTGCGGGCCTAGTGTTGCCACCTTGTGGATCCATTAATTAGTGCAAATAATATCAGGGTCATGTGCAAAGTATGTGCAGTTAAAAAAGCATGTCTACATTGCTCGCATACCTCTGCTGAAGGTGCTGATACTGATACTGTATATTCACACATTTTTTGAATGAATATAGCTAGAGTGTATATTATGACCATAAACAGTCTTGCGTGTGCATGGATTGCCATTCAATCAATCACTCATGTATAACAGTGGCCGACCCTTGTTTATGTGAGCTGTTCAGTCTAGATTTATCACTGGACATATTCAGTGCCACACGTGCACAATGACAATCAGAACTACTACAATACACACACACACACACACACAGCCTATTAAATCAATTACCACATAGCGACACATGCATTATACTCACTGGATCATGGCGTATTTATGATATTTAAATGACAAAAGAGGGCTCCTCATGATTCGGAGAGCAATCAAAACTCTATTCAGCGTTTTTTGGAGTGATAGTGTGAAATCAGTCATTTGCCTGATGCTTTTTTCCCTCGTATTTAAGCATTGAGGACGGCGCTGGAGCTGTAGAGATATTGTTATGTTAATGAGAGAGAGTTCTAATCTCTCCGGCTCAGTACAGAGAGCGATTCTGAGCTTAGCATCAGCTGAACGCTCGGTCAAGAGCTGTTGCGTTACTCTCTTCATCTTGTACTAGTTGAGTCCTCTTAGAATCTCATCTGCTCACTCAGCCGTTTACACTATAGACTCCAGGCTTGCCGAAATGATGTCTAATCAGAACAGCGGTAGAATAAAGTGTGAGTTGACAGATGGAGCCGTCTCTGCTTCATTGTTGTACTTTCTATATGTACCATGTATAGATAGCAGATCATTTTTTTGGCACATGCACATTTACTGTACAATAGGATTCTGTTTCGCTTTTCACTTTAACCTTGTGTGCATGAAGACAGCAGATATACCACAGTGCAACAACAGGTAGTGGAAAAAAAGCATAAAAATCACTCCGATTGTACAAAATCAAATAGCAATTTCTTTTGATAAAATACTGTATTATGCTGTGTTCTTATTACTGTTTATCTTATCTTTTTTTGTCAGAAAACAACAAATTCAGGAAAAAATGTTGCATTGCCAAATGTTTTGTATGACGTTCACCAAAATGTAATGGATTTCGGTCCCACTTTATATTAGGTGGCCTTAACTACTATGTACTTACATAAAAAAATAAGTACAATGTGTGGTGGTATGGGTAAGTTTAAGGGTAAAGTTAGGGACAGGTGTGGTGGTGTGGGTAAGTTTAAGGGTAAAGTTAGGAACAGGTGTGGTGGTATGGGTAAGTTTAAGGGTAAAGTTAGGGACAGGTGTGGTGGGATGGGTCAGTTTAAGGGTAAAGTTAGGGACAGGTGTGGTGGTATGAGTAAGTTTAAGGGTAAAGTTAGGGACAGGTGTGGTGGTATGGGTCAGTTTAAGGGTAAAGTTAGGGACAGGTGTGGTGGTATGGGTAAGTTTAAGGGTAAAGTTAGGGACAGGTGTGGTGGTATGGGTAAGTTTAAGGGTAAAGTTAGGGACAGGTGTGGTGGTATGAGTCAGTTTAAGGGTAAAGTTAGGGACAGGTGTGGTGGTATGGGTAAGTTTAAGGGTAAAGTTAGGTACAGGTGTGGTGGTGTGGGTAAGTTTAAGGGTAAAGTTAGGGACAGGTGTGGTGGTGTGGGTAAGTTTAAGGGTAAAGTTAGGGACAGGTGTGGTGGTATGAGTCAGTTTAAGGGTAAAGTTAGGGACAGGTGTGGTGGTGTGGGTAAGTTTAAGGGTAAAGTTAGGGACAGGTGTGGTGGTATGAGTCAGTTTAAGGGTAAAGTTAGGGACGGGTGTGGTGGTATGAGTCAGTTTAAGGGTAAAGTTAGGGACAGGTGTGGTGGTATGAGTCAGTTTAAGGGTAAAGTTAGGGACAGGTGTGGTGGTATGGGTAAGTTTAAGGGTAAAATTAGGGACAGGTGTGGTGGTATAGGTAAGTTTAAGGGTAAAGTTAGGGACAGGTGTGGTGGCGTGGGTAAGTTTAAGGGTAAAGTTAGGGACAGGTGTAGTGGTATGAGTCAGTTTAAGGGTAAAGTTAGGGACAGGTGTGGTGGTGTGGGTAAGTTTAAGGGTAAAGTTAGGGACAGGTGTGGTGGTATGGGCAAGTTTAAGGGTAAAGTTAGGGACAGGTGTGGTGGTATGAGTCAGTTTAAGGGTAAAGTTAGGGACGGGTGTGGTGGTATGAGTCAGTTTAAGGGTAAAGTTAGGTACAGGTGTGGTGGTATGGGTAAGTTTAAGGGTAAAGTTAGGGACAGGTGTGGTGGTGTGGGTAAGTTTAAGGGTAAAGTTAGGGACAGGTGTGGTGGTATGGGTAAGTTTAAGGGTAAAGTTAGGGACAGGTGTGGTGGTATGGGTAAGTTTAAGGGTAAAGTTAGGGACAGGTGTGGTGGTATGGGTAAGTTTAAGGGTAAAGTTAGGGACAGGTGTGGTGGTGTGGGTAAGTTTAAGGGTAAAGTTAGGGACAGGTGTGGTGGTATGGGCAAGTTTAAGGGTAAAGTTAGGGACAGGTGTGGTGGTATGAGTCAGTTTAAGGGTAAAGTTAGGGACGGGTGTGGTGGTATGAGTCAGTTTAAGGGTAAAGTTAGGGACAGGTGTGGTGGTATGGGTAAGTTTAAGGGTAAAGTTAGGGACAGGTGTGGTGGTATGGGTAAGTTTAAGTTTTTTTAAATGTAAGTACAATGTAAAAACATGTATGTACACAATAAGTGCATTGTATCAAATGATTAATTTAAATGTTAGTACACAGTAGTTAAGGTCACCTAATATAAAGTGGGTCCCAGATTTCTGCTCAGAACACAACTATTTGTTATGAAATAAAGGTTAAGCAGTTCAAATCTAGTCATAACTTGCATTACATATAGCAGTATTGTTACTGTGTTATGACTACTGTTCAGAATTTTGCTGTAAAATCAATACAGATCTTTTATACAGATAATATAATACAGATTTTTTTTAATTTTTTGTCAAAAGACAAAATATTCAGAAAAAATATCATTCTAATGCTGCATTGCAGAATGTTCCAATTCTGTACGAAGTACTTAACTCTTTCCCCGCCAAACACAGAATTTTCCAGGTTTCCGTGTTTTCACTGTTATACGGTAGGGGACGCTGTTACACATCTTCTGAAAGAGTACAGAATCTCCTGATCAAAACACAGGTGAAGAAGAAGCAGAAACAAGCGATATCATATGTAATCATATGCAAATGTAAAATAACGCGATCATCAACATTAAACAGCATATAAATCAAAACTGCCTAATGTTACTGAATGAAATGTCGCCCCAGGACGAGCTATAGGACTGTGAAGCTTTGGGGTGTTGATGGACTCCATCTACCTCATCTGTGTTTTGATCATCGTTCTGAATCCCATCTGGATAGAGTCTTTGACGAAAACATGATTTTCTCAGTTTTTTGCTCAGAATGTTGCTTTTTCATGAAACGTACCCATATTCAAGTGTTGATAAAAAAAAGCAAATGCATGAAGCTAGAATAAAACAGTGTTTTTTTTTGTTTAAAAGCAGAGGCTCTGTTATTTCTTTAGATATAATGTATGGGGGCCATGAAACTTTTGTGAAAATCATCAAAAATGCTTGCGATGGCTGGCAACTTTTTTTAAAAAATGCTGGCGGGGAAAGAGTTAATATTCTCTCAAAATAAAACTATTAGAAATAAATAAATAAATAAATGAAGCAGAAAAATGTAGTCATAACTCTGAATCTACATTGTATATAGCAGGATTCTGCGATATAGTGCATAAGTAATGTTGTCTATAGTCTTTTAATAGCCAATAAGAGAGCAGGGGTTGTAATATTGCGGTTGTTAAATACAATTATTTCCGTGTACTGTTGAGAAACAATAACACACTGGCTAAAAGGTAAGTAATTGCATGCTCCAAGTTCTCAGCCAAAGGGAACAATAATCACAATAATAGTGACTTCAAGCAAACCATTGTTTATTTACACTATTATCCCACAATGCAGGAATTTGTTGGGTTATGATATAAATTGACCTGGCATACCGTATTTTATTGTAAGAAATTGCTGTTAAATCCTGGTATTTTTTAATGGTAAAATAATTTCTATGAAT
Organism: Coreius guichenoti; assembly: GCA_039654105.1. Lineage (NCBI taxonomy): Eukaryota > Metazoa > Chordata > Actinopteri > Cypriniformes > Gobionidae > Coreius > Coreius guichenoti. The sequence goes on along the minus strand of CM077169.1, from coordinate 52,007,919 downwards.
TACATGCACTGAGGTCCAGAAGTCTTACAGCTTATTGAAACTGTGGGATTTAAAGTCTAATTGAAACCTGGAAATACATTTAAAAAAGTAGGATTTTTGAAACACTGAAACAGAAAGATTTTGACAAAATGTGTATTAATATTTAATATTCTGCATCCTTTTAAGGTTGTTAATCCAATAAGCACATTTTTATGTTGCTCATATGACTCAGTTGTGACCATCTCCCTCTCTCTCATAACTACAAACCCGATTCCAAAAAAGTTGGGACACTGTACAAATTGTGAATAAAAAAGGAATGCAATAATTTACAAATCTCATAAACTTATATTTTATTCACAATAGAATATAGATAACATATCAAATGTTGAAAGTGAGACATTTTGAAATGTCATGCCAAATATTGGCTCATTTTGGATTTCATGAGAGCTACACATTCCAAAAAAGTTGGGACAGGTAGCAATAAGAGGCCGGAAAAGTTAAATGTACATATAAGGAACAGCTGGAGGACCAATTTGCAACGTATTAGGTCAATTGGCAACATGATTGGGTATAAAAAGAGCCTCTCAGAGTGGCAGTGTCTCTCAGAAGTCAAGATGGGCAGAGGATCACCAATTCCCCCAATGCTGCGGCGAAAAATAGTGGAGCAATATCAGAAAGGAGTTTCTCAGAGAAAAACTGCAAAGAGTTTGAAGTTATCATCATCTACAGTGCATAATATTATCCAAAGATTCAGAGAATCTGGAACAATCTCTGTGCGTAAGGGTCAAGGCCGGAAAACCATACTGGATGCCCGTGATCTTCGGGCCCTTAGACGGCACTGCATCACATACAGGAATGCTACTGTAATGGAAATCACAACATGGGCTCAGGAATACTTCCAGAAAACACTGTTGGTAAACACACTCCACCGTGCCATTCGCCGTTGCCGGCTAAAACTCTATAGGTCAAAAAAGAAGCCATATCTAAACATGATCCAGAATCGCAGGCGTTTCTGGAAAGGCATCATCAATGCTGAAAGGTATATCCAAGTTCTAGAACAACATATGCTCCCATCCAGACGTCGTTTCTTTCAGGGAAGACCTTGCATTTTCCAACAGGACAATGCCAGACCACATACTGCATCAATTACAACATCATGGCTGCGTAGAAGAAGGATCCGGGTACTGAAATGGCCAGCCTGCAGTCCAGATCTTTCACCCATAGAAAACATTTGGCGCATCATAAAGAGGAAGATGCGACAAAGAAGACCTAAGACAGTTGAGCAACTAGAAGCCTGTATTAGACAAGAATGGGACAACATTCCTATTCCTAAACTTGAGCAACTTGTCTCCTCAGTCCCCAGACGTTTGCAGACTGTTATAAAAAGAAGAGGGGATGCCACACAGTGGTAAACATGGCCTTGTCCCAACTTTTTTGAGATGTGTTGATGCCATGAAATTTAAAATCTACTTATTTTTCCCTTAAAATGATACATTTTCTCAGTTTAAACATTTGATATGTCATCTATGTTGTATTCTGAATAAAATATTGAAATTTGAAACTTCCACATCATTGCATTCTGTTTTTATTCACAATTTGTACAGTGTCCCAACTTTTTTGGAATCGGGTTTGTATATGCAAACCATAATATTCATCATAAATGTATAAATCAGGTTATTTGGCATGTCTTAACAATATAGCATAATTAGTTGGAGATGCGAAGCTGTGCTTTTATACGGAAAGTGCAAAAATAACATTATTGAGATAATTGGCAGGAGATGATATTTGTGTTTCATTATCAGCTTCTTCTTGTTGTAAGATTCCATTGTGTTCTTGTGGGTCTTTGCTTGAGTGAATAAGAAGAATCTTTCTGTAAAAATCCTCTGTTTCTCTGTTGGAAATGCTGAACCCTGATGCTCTCTGCACTGTGTAAGAATGACGTTGCTTATGTTTTCACTGTCGGTTCTCAACACTTATTGCACACGAATAGTGTTTACTCTCTGGTTTGAGAACAGAGTTGAACAGACTTAAAATATCCTACATTTACATCCCACACTTCAGAACACTAAACACTCAATCTGACCCATGCAGCTCATCGGTGGTGAAAGTTATGGTAACAATTTATTTTAGGGTTCAATTCTCACTATTAACTAGTTGCGTATTAGCTTGCATATCACAATATTGGCTGTTTATTAGTACTTATAAAACACATATTAATGTCTTATATGGCGTGATCATATTCTACATCTCTTAATCTACCCAATACCTAAACTTAACAACTACCTTACTAACTATTAATAAGCAGTAAATTATTTTAGTTCATTGAGGCAAAAGTCGTAGTTAATAGTGAATACGTGTTCCCCAAACTAAAATGTTACCAAAGTTTTAATTCTATTTAAAAATGCTAAAAAAACTTTACCAAAAAATGATTTCATATTGTCTACATGTGTATCTGAATAATGTGCTTAAATTATTATTTATGTATTATATATTGATTAAATAATACTTTAAGCACATTATTCAAATACACATGTAGACATGAATTTTTTGGGGGGTAAAGTTTTAGCATTTTTAATTAGAATTTTGAGCATTTTTAGTTTTTTTTCTATGGTTTTTCTATGTATACTGAAGCATTTCTCACATTCCATTCATTCCTAAGGGGGTCAAATTGACCCGCTAGGGAAGGTTTTGATCATTTTTTTTATATTTCAACCACAAATCTAGTCTTTTTTTTTTTTGTATTTGTGGTTTAAGTGCGACAAAAGTTGTAGGGTCTTGGACCACTCCAATGAACACTAAATTAAAAAAATAATACAAATAAAAATGGGTTTCGGGTCAAAATGACCCGAGGGAAGTATGAGGTTAAACTAAGTTGCTGATATTGTTTTGCTGTAAATAGTATATACCCTTCTTATTTTAATTTAACTTTCAATTTTCAAATGATTACATTTTTGTTTCTACAAATATAATTTCAGTCATACATTAACCATGTAAAGCTTGATATATAAAATAATAGTCAGAAAAAAATGTAAATATACATTTCTTGGAATGGAACAGTTTATTGAAACATTTTTCAGTAAAGTTTTGATCATACAGATCATTTAGAGGCCTTAAAAAGTTGCGTATAAATATGAAACCGCAGGCTTTGCAGGGTTAATATAGTCGAAACTACTTACAGAGCTGTTTTGTGTAATAACAGTTTGTTTCTGATCTAACTACAGTCTTTATTCTTCACCACAATGGAAACCTCCTATTAACATTCTGCAAGATAATTTATTTGCTTTGAGGCAATTCATTTACTCAGATTCTCTCAGTGTATTCAACTTGTTTACAGCATGCACTTGTGTGTGCACTATATTATAGTTAGTAAAGAGGAAAGGGACAAGTGTGGTATTCAAGTTATGTATTAATCAGCATTGAAATGGCATCTTTTATCTTTCCATATTGTGAGCAGTAAGCTGTGGAATCTGGAGGGCCCTTATGACGGATCACAACATGCTCTAGCAAACCATTAAACCGGTGCTTCTCAAACATTTCAGGCCAAGCACCAGTAGTTAGACACTAATTAAAACTTATAAATGTCTGCATTATATTATAAAACATCTACCCCACTAGAAATGTTACGTTCCCAGAACGTTTACTGGTGTAACTGGTGTCAAGGACGTCTCCTAGTAGCGTTCCCATAACGATCCGAGACGGTCAGGATGTGGAGTTCTTTAAAGGGTTGGGGGACGTAATTGGGCGAACCTTCACTGAAAATTCCGGATGTTCTCAGAATGTTTAGGGGACGATATTTTATTTGGAAATTTGATGTTCCCAGAATGTTCTCAGAACGTCCTTCTGGTGTCAAGGACGTCACCTAGTAACGTTCCCAGAACATTTCGGCACGGTCATGATGTGGAGTTCTTTAAAGGGTTCTGGGACGTTATTTGGCAGACGTTCAGGACGTTCTCAGAACATTCAGGGGACCATATTTTATTTGGAAATTTGATGTTCCCAGAACGTTCTCAGAACATCCCCGCCTGGTAACGCTCCCAGAATGTTCTAAGGCGGTCACGATGTGATTCTTTAAAGGGTTGGGGGACATTATTTGGCATCAGGGACCATTCAGGACATTCTGGGAATGTTTAGAGGACCATTACTATAGGACATTCACTTTAGGTCTCTACATTACATTCCCATAACGTCTGCAGAACAAAATTCAGCTTTGATCACAGGACTAAATTGCAGTTTATAATATATTCACATAGAAAACGGTTATTTTAAATTGTAATAATATTTCAGAATATTACTGTTTTTACTATATTTTGATCAAATAAATGCAGCCTGTGTGAGCAGAAGAGACAAAAACATTAAAAAGTCTTACAGACCCAAATGTAAGCAATTGATTGGACATGAAGAGTCATTCATATTTTTGGAGCTCATAGTCTTGTTTCAACGGTCTTATCTGAGATGATACACGGTAAACACAGTTACTCTGATGTCTCACGATCAGTCCCACACACACATAGGCTATCGTTGTTTATTGCTGCAGATTGCTCTGAGACAGTTCCAGGTTTGCAGACTTACAAACACCAGAGCGTGAGAGACCGGCGAGCGCTGATGAGCTGTCATAAACAAGAAGCCTGATCTAAATTAATTTCCTGCTGCTGTGATCCTGCAGAAAGCCACCCAATGAAAGTCAAATGTTTGAATGCTAGATAAGATGGTGGCTGCGGGACAATCAAACTCATGCCACACAAAGAGTAAATAATAAAAAAACAGCATGAAACGGAGCAGTAGAGAGTGACATTGCAGGACAAATAAACAGTGGATGAACAGTGGATGACAGCTGATACACGTGAATGATGACAAGAGTAGAAACTGAAACTTAAAGGGGTCCTGAACTGCACTGTTTTATTGTTTCATAATGTTTCATGTGGGGCACTTATAATGTTAGTATGATTTTTACATCAAAAATGGTCATAATTAGAAATTGATCTGATTTTAGCCTCTGATTTGAACGCTCTGCTTGAAGGGGCGTGTCTGCTGTGAGACTTCAGTGTAAACGCCCACTGCTGTGATTGGCTGCTGTGAGACTTCAGTGTAAACGCCCACTGCTGGGATTGGCTGCTGTGAGACTTCAGTGTAAATGCCCACTGCTGGGATTGGCTGCTGTGAGACTTCAGTGTAAACGCCCACTGCTGTGATTGGCTGCTGTGAGACTTCAGTGTAAACGCCCACTGCTGGGATTGGCTGCTGTGAGACTTCAGTGTAAACGCCCACTGCTGTGATTGGCTGCTGTGAGACTTCAGTGTAAACGCCCACTGCTGTGATTGGCTGCTGTGAGACTTCAGTGTAAACGCCCACTGCTGTGATTGGCTGCTGTGAGACTTCAGTGTAAACGCCCACTGCTGTGATTGGCTGCTGTGAGACTTCAGTGTAAATGCCCACTGCTGTGATTGGCTGCTGTGAGACTTCAGTGTAAACGCCCACTGCTGTGATTGGCTGCTGTGAGACTTCAGTGTAAACGCCCACTGCTGGGATTGGCTGACATCTTTGCATAACAAAATAGCTAGTATTACATGTTTAACTCTCTCAAAAACTTTTGCACGTTTTTACTATTACAGCTCTCAAGGTTAACTGATCATGAAAAGTGTTGATTATAGCATTATATTTAGATCTATGGCATTATATTCAGATCGTGGCATGATAGGTTGCAGTGATGAGCATTGTAGCCGATCACAGACATGTTGAGCACATGAATGCAGTGATCTCGTCATCCCAACTCGATTTCCGCACACTAACGAATGCTTTCATCATAACTAACAGTGCAAACACAATGTAAATAAGAGATTTGTTGATTATAACGGGAGTTTTGGTGAGAGTCCAGAACTCAGTCACTGATAAATTCACATTGTTTGATTGACAGCTCCAGCAATTGTAAAGGGAGCGTTCTTTGATCGCTTTCTATATATAATTTAATCACAATTTAAATAACAAATTATTTTCAACCTACTAAGAGAAACAATGTGAAGTTGAGCGTTTAGTCACTGGTTTGATTTACTGACACATAGACAAAGAACATCTGACTGTACATGAATCATATCAGAAATCACTGGTCACAGATCAGGCATGAGAATTAACACGGTTACTTACATTTTGTGGCATTACTGTCGAGTCCATATCGTAAAAGTCTGTTTGCAAAGCCTGCGCCGAAATTGCGACTGATTTCCTAAATAATCCACAGTGAAATGTAGCGAATACAAATAAATAATGCTTAACTGAGACATTCACATTGTTGATAATAAATAAGCACATTCCTAGCATTAGGATCCTTTGGAAGGTAATGTTATTTTTAGTCCAGTGATCCTGTATCGCTCTTCTCTCCTCGTCATCTCACTAACACGCCAGTGGGCGGGGCCAAAGTTGCAATGATGAAGTAAGCGTTGATCTTCTTCTGAGGCAGTCTCAATGAGTCGTTCTCTGGGCTTGGATACAATAAAAGTTGTTTTTGGACTAACAGGGAAGTTTTCAGTTCTGAATCTTACAGGATATTATCATGATATGATGACCTCTTATATTTCAAAAGCTCAAGGAAAATTTGATTTCTCAGTTCATTATCCTTCCTGTATTTGTATCCCTGTGTTTGTTACGTTCTTTGTCTGATCTCGTCGCTTTTAGTTGGTTGTTCTGTTCATGTGTTTGATGCCTGAATCTCCTGAGAACCTCAGTTGATTTTTAATTTGTAAAGATATTGCTGTGAATAGATCCTGCTCATCTTTTTCATCTCTGTGACAACTACCAGTGCATTCAGATTTTAATATTATGCATTTAAACTTTCATTGCTAAAAAATCTCAGATAATCCACGCATTAGTGTCGTATGAAAAGCAACATGGGTATGCGATTAAACAGAAAAAAATCATAAGTTGGAGAGTAATTTCAGTGCTTATTAAGCATCACAACATGCACGTTTCCAGCACTATGAGGATGAGTAATTCATCACTGAATTAAATAAACGAAGAGGTGTGCGATGTCTGATGTATCTCGTAGGTCCTGCCATGACCGCAGACAGTTATCAGTGGCTTCTCTCCGTGTCGAGCGAGATGGAGAGTTGGCCGATAGAAGACTCTTGTCTTTCCACACACACTGAGTCAGTGAGAGAGCGTTTGGCCGTCCGGGCCCGACGCCAGCCCAATCTCGGCCCACAACCAGCTTTTGATTAAACCACAAGGTTATCAGCTCTGATTCTCTGGCCGGCTCTCCTCTCTCACGGGCTGCTTCAGAAATATATGTTTTGCTCATGACTTAATAAAAGCTAGCCAAGCCTCTCTTGTATTCATATGCTATAAATATTCCTAGTTTGAGCTCTCTCTCTCTCCCACACACACATACAACTAATAGAGGACAAAATGGCTCTGTCATTTCATAGTGTTCAGAGTTTATCAGCCCTATTCTCTCCTCTCTACTCTTGTCCATATGTCTCTGTGGGAGTGTAACATGATAAATCTTCTCAAGGTCCATAGGCGGAATTGCTTCCCTCGGAATTGTGTAACACCGGGAAATATTCATCCGAACAACAATATCTCTTTCCCCGTGCCCACGCGTTGAACCTTGAAATCAGAAAATGGCCCTTTCGCGAGAAGCATTCTAATGAAAGCATCTATTAATCACCAGAGTTCAGATATTAACAAGAAAAAGAGCCTCGATCTCGCCATCAGGCCATGAGAAAGAGAAGGCACCCTGCCAGCGTTATCAAATAATCCCACGCGTCAGCAGAATCCGCACAATCGACAAACACCGATGCTTCCTTCTGAATGTTAAATATAAGGACATCAGGAGGTCTTTGTAATGGAAATGAAGTCTTGAAATAAATGAATCGTATGCACTTGATCAAAGTGCTGCTAAATTGTGTACAAAGTCTGAACTATGGCTCTGATTCCCTCATGCGATGTGTGCATGTCGTATTAATCACAATGCTTGATATAGCGACTGTAGGAAATGAAAGGAAGTCACACTATTCAGTGAAATGAGCAAGTCAATGTCAGTTCAATTGTGTATTATTTGTTTGCTTCATGTTTCCTCATATTGAACCTTTCTAATCAAATAAAGTTATAGGGAATTGTGTAGTTTAAATCTAGCACATAGAGATTTTTGAATGGTAGCGTAAAAGACAAAATATGTTTAAAACAGGGGTCTCCAACCTTTTTGTGAGCGAGGGCTACCGCAAGGGATAAAATAATCTGGGCTACTTATTTGTTATACTCAACAATATTTAATTTATTATAAATATAACGTGGTGGTGCTTTTTTACTTTTACTCTACTTTTAGTCACCATCATATGGGAAATATCTTGATATCCTATTTCAGTTTTACAAGCATTTTAAATATTTTTTTTTATTTTTATTATTCAACAACCATTTCTAAAAACAATTATGAATATACACTCACCTAAAGGATTATTAGGAACACCATACTAATACTGTGTTTGACCCCCTTTCGCCTTCAGAACTGCCTTAATTCTACGTGGCATTGATTCAACAAGGTGCTGAAAGCGTTCTTTAGAAATGTTGGCCCATATTGATAGGATAGCATCTTGCAGTTGATGGAGATTTGTGGGATGCACATCCAGGGCACGAAGCTCCCGTTCCACCACATCCCAAAGATGCTCTATTGGGTTGAGATCTGGTGACTGTGGGGGCCATTTTAGTACAGTGAACTCATTGTCATGTTCAAGAAACCAATTTGAAATGATTCGAGCTTTGTGACATGGTGCATTATCCTGCTGGAAGTAGCCATCAGAGGATGGGTACATGGTGGTCATAAAGGGATGGACATGGTCAGAAACAATGCTCAGGTAGGCCGTGGCATTTAAACGATGCCCAAAGTGTGCCAAGAAAACATCCCCCACACCATTACACCACCACCACCAGCCTGCACAGTGGTAACAAGGCATGATGGATCCATGTTCTCATTCTGTTTACGCCAAATTCTGACTCTACCATCTGAATGTCTCAACAGAAATCCAGACTCATCAGACCAGGCAACATTTTTCCAGTCTTCAACTGTCCAATTTTGGTGAGCTCGTGCAAACTGTAGCCTCTTTTTCCTATTTGTAGTGGAGATGAGTGGTACCCGGTGGGGTCTTCTGCTGTTGTAGCCCATCCGCCTCAAGGTTGTGCGTGTTGTGGCTTCACAAATGCTTTGCTGCATACCTCGGTTGTAACGAGTGGTTATTTCAGTCAAAGTTGCTCTTCTATCAGCTTGAATCAGTCGGCCCGTTCTCCTCTGACCTCTAGCATCAACAAGGCATTTTCGCCCACAGGACTGCCGCATACTGGATGTTTTTCCCTTTTCACACCATTCTTTGTAAACTCTAGAAATGGTTGTGCGTGAAAATCCCAGTAACTGAGCAGATTGTGAAATACTCAGACCGGCCCGTCTGGCACCAACAACCATGCCACGCTCAAAATTGCTTAAATCACCTTTCTTTCCCATTCTGACATTCAGTTTGGAGTTCAGGAGATTGTCTTGACCAGGACCACACCCCTAAATGCATTGAAGCAACTGCCATGTGATTGGTTGATTAGATAATTGCATTAATGAGAAATTGAACAGGTGTTCCTAATAATCCTTTAGGTGAGTGTATATATATCGAAATATGTACATTTTATAATTTTCTCTCTGAAAATACACTTTTCCTGAATATTTAACTGCCACACAATTTTAAGAGTCATTTGCCACAGTGGCAACTAAAAGTGTTTAGTTTTGTCTCATGGAAATGGACAGTAAAGCACTGAGTTTAAGTTGAGATGCAACCACGTCTGTAATTTTGAAATATTTAAATATTCTGACAGTGCAACTGAGTTGGGACTGGACAGCCCTTGCTTCTGTTTTTTATTTGCTCATTAAAATGTACCATTTGTTCTTCCATAGTATCATACATTTGTAGATCATGGTAACCCAGGTAAAACCATGCATGGCTCTTCACACCACAGTAAAAAAATAACTATATGTTCTCTATAAACCTACAGTATGGTATTTGTTCTGAAAAACAGTAGCCCAAACATTTAGTATAAATGTAAAAGAGAAAAAAATGCCATAGCTTCTAAACAGAAACATAATGTAATTATATTCCATTACTCCTCTAACACATTTAATACATTTATACATGACTACATTAATATAGCAGCATTCAATATTAATATATATACAACATTTCTGCCAAAACAGTTCGTTTTACTACAGTAAATCCATGAGCTGTGGAGTGAAATGTCTTCTAACTGGTTTCTCCTGTTTTTCGTGTCAATATGTTTGAGAATGTCAGCGCTGTTTCATCTGGCTTTAAACTAGTTTAAATCACAGAGTTGTGAGTTTACAGTAGAGATAGACACCCCTGCGCTGAATTCAGACACTTTCAGTGGATCGCGCAGCTCTGTTTAATTGCGGTCGTGGGATCGAGATCGGCCCGCACTGCTCTGGGAGAGCTGATAAATGGACCGTGCTGCACACTTTAAGTGAGTTTCGTTCCGCTTTTGGAGTGTTTGCCATTCTGATGTTCCTCATACGCAACACAAATGACAGTGCTTAATCAAAGAAAGTTGGATAACTTTGTAGTGGCACCGGAGCGAAATTTCAGTCGCACAGGCACAAAAAAGGTTGCAAATGATACATGATACTATTTAGTCGCAGTCTGGAGCCCCGATTTACAATGGATCTCGAATGGCAAGTTGGGACTATTTATAAAATATGCTTAGCGGGAAACTCACAAACTCCACACGGGCTACCAGGTACCATGTTGGAGACCACTGGTTTAAAATATCCTTTGTTTTGGGTGAACGATCACTCTAAAAAAAATGCTGGGTTATGTGGTGACCCAGCACTGGGACAACATTGGACATACCAGCTCTGGGTTGTTTTAACCCAGATGGTTGGGTTAAATGTTTGACCCAACATGCTGGGTTGTTTTTTTGAACTCAACTACTGATTAAAAATGACTGTATTGCTGGCTTAAAATGAACCCAAAACAAACAGACTAAAAGCGCTATGGCCAAATGGGTGGGGTATATTGTTTCAACTGTCAGTGAGATTGACCCAGCCACTAACCCAATGGCTGGGTAACACAAAAACTACACTCTAAAAAATGCTGGGTTAAAAACAACCCAAGTTGGGTTGAAAATGGACAAACCCAGCGATTAGGTTGTTTCAACCCAGTGAATGGGTTGTTTTAACCCAGCGGTTGGGTTAAATGTTTGCCTAACCTGCTGGGTAGTTTTGTTCAACAACTCAACTATTGTTTAAAAATGACTGTATTGCTTGCTTAAAATGAACCCATTAACATTTATTAATATGTTTAATAAATTAACATTAATAATAATAATTAAACAATAAATATTTATTAAATTGCTTATTAGTAAAAGTTCACCTTTTGATTATTATTGTTGCTTCTAGTAATTATGTGTCTGATTTTTTTAATTTTGGATTCATTTTAAGCCAGTCATATAGTAATTTTTAAACAATGGTTGGGTTAAATAAAACTGCCCAGAACGTTGTGCAAACATTTAACAATCGCTGGGTTTGTCCATTTTCAACCCAATTTGGGTTGTTTTTAATCCATCTTTTTTTAGAGTGTACCCACAACCATGGAAAAAAAATGACCCAACAGGCTCAACACAGAGTTTGGGTAGAAAAACAACGAGCGTTTTTTTTTTTAGAGTGATAAATGTAACTACACTCTAAAAAATGCTGGGTTGTTTCAAGCCAAATTTGGGTCAAATATGGACAAACCCAGCCGTTGGGTTACATTTTTATTTATATTTTTAACCCAATGGTTGGGTTTGTCCATATTTGACCCAAAATTGGGTTAAAAAACAACAACATTTTTTTAGAGTGTAATATGTTGTCCACACAATAAAATGTTCAATTCACACTTTGCAGTGAAGTAACTTTGCTTCATAATGCAGTCGACGCTTTTCATTCTGATAGCCTGCGGTATTTGAGGAGACTAGAGGAATTGAGGGCGACCTGAAACACTGATAAAATATATAGTGTGAAGAGCCCTTGAATGTCACAGTTCTATAAGTTGTGCAGTTCTATAAGGAGTCCTTTGAAAAGAGTCACTCAAAACACTTTCCAACTTTGTTCAAAAGAATTCAATGACTTCGAGTTGCTCTTCCATACACAAACTCGCTTCAGATGTAACCTTCGAAGGACGACCATTTATAGGCAATCTACCTTCAAAATAGTTCAAATCATCATTGAGAGCCATTTGATTGAAACCTCTAAATCAGAATAATTGGCACATCATGTGGAGGACCAGCACTTACTGCTGCTGAAGCTTTTTAGTGCATTTTAACCTTCATTTTAAAAGATGGAAAGGCTCATTTTCTGCCATGTGTAGCAGAAGGGCTGCTTCCTCGCTGATTTGATGGTGCAGGTATCTGTCACATGCATATGCGCTCATAGAAAATTAATTATTAAGCACTTGGCTATTAAACTAATTGCTTCTGTTATGTCTGCGTGTGCAGTTTCACTCTTACAGCCAGACATTTTTTTATTTATTTCCTTTTTTTTTATTTCTTTTTATTTCTTTGTGTTAAGTGCCGGTATTAGGCAGGTTGTGTGTGACTTTGCCTCTCTCTTTTTTTATTATATCCGTAAAATAACTTTTTTGCATATTCAGAATTGTGAAGTTGAGATTTTTTTTTTAAGAAGAACATTTGGTAACACTTTATTTTACAATGTCCTTGTTACATATGTTACTTGTACTATAGTAATAACAGTACATTATGCATAATTACAAGTAACTAACCCTAACCTTAATTATATAGTATGTGCATGGTGTTAATTAACATTACTCAGTACTTAAATGTATAATTGCACTGTAAAAAGGGCACCTTAAAATTAAGTGTAACCAAAAATGTTATATTATTTGTTTTTAATTTCATGCGTGTGTGAATTGGCAAATTACAAATTACTGTAATCAATATAACCAACATTTATAACCAATGTTTTTTTTTGTTTTTTTTTATCCATTTCATACAATCTATCTTCATTTAGCGAGTGTACTTGTGCAAAAACATTTTTCAAGTCAGAGCAGCTTATTATGAAATACTGCTATATTTAATGCAAATTGTTCAGCATTAAAATGATCATTCTATTATCAGCATAACAATCTGAGCTGTGTAAAAGGCAGATGAGCATGCTCCTCTTTTAGAACAATGTGCATTTACATTTAAATTGTAACATATTTAATAAAATTAGTGTTAGCTCACTATCTTTGCCTATTTCAGTGCATTACCTTTGATAATATTAGTGATTATCCTTTCTTTGTCACAAAACACTTTCTCTCTCTTTTTAACCCATCTCTGTTGTGTGATGCTCAACTCTCACATGAGTTTTCGAAAGATTTTTGAATTCTTTGCACTGTACTGACCATTGATATTTTATGTGCAACAATAGCTCGATCAGTAGGGATGGTCCGATTGATCGGCCGCAGATCATTATTCGGACATGCCTTGATGACTTCCTACCCTGGAAGGCATCACAGTCACAAAATTAGGCCGATCGCAATTTTATGATGTAAAACCGTAAAAAGTTGCCACCGACGTGCATGTAAATATTATAAAGATGAAGCTTTTGCACCACGTTCTGCTTTGTAACTTTGCGAAACACTAGTAAACCATAATAATTTGTAGGGGTGTAACGATTTTCAAACCAAACTGAAGAACCGCGATACAACACCCATGATACGTATCGCGATACTCTCATGGCCTACCAAACACGCACCGGCCTAGCCCTTGCCCATTGTTGAGGTTGACCTCACTTTACCTTATGTTACAAAACAATTTTTTCTTCCTAGACATTTGATTAAATAGTAATTAGGGGTGTATCCGTACACATATGCATTGCGAATTTACACAACAAATACTGCGTTGTAGCCTAACCACTATTAACCACCAATCATCACAATAAGCTCCGCGTTTTATTACTTTCGATAAGAAACAAAGTGTAATCTTTAAAATTCTGCCCATTTTATCACGCGATTCAAACAGTAAATGCTGTTTTGCATTTACATTTACATTTAATCATTTAGCAGACGCTTTTATCCAAATGGACTTACAAATGAAGAGAGCAATAGAAGCAATCAGACCAACAAGGGACAACAGAATGCAAGCGCTGTAACAAGTCTCAGTTAGTCTAGCCCAGTACACACAGGTTTTTTTTTTTTTTTTTTTTATTAAGAAAAACTAATAGAATAGGTAAGTGCTAGTCTTAATTGGTCCGGTGCTGCTGGAAAAGAAGTGTCTTTAGACGTATTTTGAAAATGGCTACAGACTCGGCTGCTCGAATTGAGATAGGCAGGTTGTTCCACCAGGTGGGAACGGTCCAGGAAAAGGTCTGTGAGAGTGATTTCGTGCCTCTTTGGGATGGCACCACGAGGCATTGTTCACTTGCAGAACGCAAGCTTCTGGAGGGCACATAAGTCTGAACAAGCGAGTTTAGGTATATTGGTGCAGAGCCCGTGGTTGACTTGTAAGCAAGCACCAGTGCCTTGAATTTGATGCGAGCGGCTGTTGGCAGCCAGTGCAAACTGATGAAGAGAGGTGTGACGTGGGCTTTCTTCGGCTCGTTGAAGACCAGCCTCGCTGCTGCAAGGGTTTGATAGTGCATGCTGGAAGGCCCGCTAAGAGAGCATTACAATAGTCCAGTCTGGAGAGAACAATAGCTTGGACCAGGAGTTGTGTGGCCTGCTCTGATAGGTTGGGTCTAATCTTCCTAATGTTGTATAAGGCAAATCTGCAGGACCGGGCCGTTGTAGTAATATGGTCAGTGAAGTTTAACTGATCATCATTCACAACTCCAAGGTTCCTGGCTGTCCTGGAAGGAGTTATGGTTGACGAACATAGTTGAATGGAGAAGTTGTGATGAAGTGCTGGGTTGGCTGAGACCACAAGCAGTTCTGTCTTCGCATGGTTGAGTTGAACACTGTTAAAAATGTACCCGTAAATTTACAGTAAAATACTGGCAGCTGTGGTTCCAGCCGTTTACCGTAATTTTACGGTTTCAACACCGTTTTTCCATTTTACAGCTGTGCTGTAATTTCACAGTAAAGTACTGGCAGCTGTGGTTCCAGCTGTTTACCGTAATTCAACAGTACCAATACTGTTTTTCATTTTACAGCTGTACTGTAATTTCACAGTAAAGTACTGGCAGCTGTGGTTCCAGCTGTTTACCGTAATTCAACAGTACCAATACTGTTTTTCATTTTACAGCTGTACTGTAATTTCACAGTAAAGTACTGGCAGCTGTGATTCCAGCTGTTTACCGTAATTCAACAGTACCAATACTGTTTTTCATTTTACAGCTGTACTGTAATTTCACAGTAAAGTACTGGCAGCTGTGATTCCAGCTGTTTACCGTAATTCAACAGTACCAATACTGTTTTTCATTTTACAGCTGTACTGTAATTTCACAGTAAAGTACTGGCAGCTGTGGTTCCAGCTGTTTACCGTAATTCAACAGTACCAATACTGTTTTTCATTTTACAGCTGTACTGTAATTTCACAGTAAAGTACTGGCAGCTGTGGTTCCAGCTGTTTACCGTAATTCAACAGTACCAATACTGTTTTTCATTTTACAGCTGTACTGTAATTTCACAGTAAAGTACTGGCAGCTGTGATTCCAGCTGTTTACCGTAATTCAACAGTACCAATACTGTTTTTCATTTTACAGCTGTACTGTAATTTCACAGTAAAGTACTGGCAGCTGTGGTTCCAGCTGTTTACCGTAATTCAACAGTACCAATACTGTTTTTCATTTTACAGCTGTACTGTAATTTCACAGTAAAGTACTGGCAGCTGTGGTTCCAGCCATTTACTGACCATTTCAATACCGTTTTACATTGTACTTGCAGCAATGGTTACAGCTATATTTCTACAATATAAAAAATTACTACATTACATAAAAAAATACATAATAAACAATACATAATAAACATCTCTAGTATATGTAGTATATAATGTATACCGACATGTCAAACTATTTTATCACTAGATGGAGAGAAAATAAATAAAGAAATAGATTATGGTACATCATTTGCTATTTATTAAAACACAGGGAAAAAAAAATAGGCATTGACAAATTGGCTGAAACTGACCCAAAATGAAAGGGTTAGTTCACCCAAAAATGAAAATTCTGTCATTAATTTCTCACTCTCATGTCGTTCCAAACCTGTAAGACCTCCGTTCATCTTCAGAACACAAATGAAGATATTCTGATGAAATCCGAGAGCTCTCTGACCCCTCCATAGACAGCTATTTAATTACCACTTTTCAAGGCCCATAAAAGGTAGTAAAGACATCGTTAAAATAGTCCATGTGACTCCAGTGGTTCAACCTTAATGTTATGAAGTGACGAGAATACTTTTTGTGCGCAAAAAAACTAACAAAAATTACGACTTTATTCAACAATCTCTTCTAGCCTGTGCCAGTCTCCTACGCTGTTGACATAGTAAAAACAGTACAGCGCTTCATTGGTCCAAAGGAGAGAAGAGAAGGTTTTGAAAAGTGTGTGAGAGTCAGAGCAATTGTTGATTTTGTTGTGGTAGTATGTTGTTTTAGCAGTGGAGACATTTGCAGAGAAGGAAGAGAGGAGAGACTGATAGAAACTAAGTTAAATAGAGTTTTTTGACTTGCGCCACTTCCTCTAGAGTCTAGAGCGATGTTCACGGAGAACTTCGGACAGCCAGGGGGCAGAGGGGGTGGTGCAGGCTGGTCTGAATGAAATGGGGCAAAAGTTGTCCAAGCACGATGTTTGAGTGGAACAAAGAGTGTCAGTAGCACTGTTAGTGTCCAGTGCTGAGAACTGAGCAGGTGGAGGAAGTGAGGATGAAACCATAGTGGATAGGCAAGAAGGAGAGAGTGAGCGTAGGTTACGCCGAAAGGTGACCTGCGGAGGAGTGTGTGTTGTGTCAGGAGTCAGTATGAGCTTAAAAGTGATAAGAAAGTGGTCTGAGGTGTGCAGTGGAGTAACTAAAGTGTTGTCCGTGGAGCAGTAGCGTGTGTAGAAAAGGTCCAGTTGGATACCTGATTTGTGAGTAGCCGTAGTAGACAATCGCTTGAGGTCAAAAGAGGTCAGTAGTGTTGAAGTCCGCGGCCTGGTGTTTTTCAAGGTGGATGTTGAAGTCACCGAGTAGTACCAGAGGAGTACCGTCCTCACGGAAGTTAGAGAGTAACACATCCAATTCCTCCAAGAAGTTAGGGGAACGATAAATAACTACAAAGTGGATTTTAACAGGGTGAGTAATAGTGTCTGTGTGTGATTCAAATGAACTGTTGCCATTTAGAGATGGTAAAGGATTAAATTTCCATTCGTTTGAGATAAGCAGACCAGTACCTCCACCCCTCCCAATCGGGCAAGGGGTGTGGGAGAAAGTGAAATTAGTGGAGAGCGCTGCAGGAGTGGCAGTGTCCTCCGGTTTGATCCATGTCTCAGTTAGGGCCATGAGGTTGAGACTTGAATGAGTAGTGATAGATATAATAAAGTCAGCTTTATACAGCAGACTCGCAGTTCCACAGACCAACTGGAATAGAGAGTAAAGTAGCACATAGGAAATAGGGATACTACGCAGATTGTTAGGATTGTGCTGTCTCCAATGTACAGAGTGTCAATTTACGAGTGTTAGTAGTAATAGTAGAGATTTGAAAGCACATAGTGAATGCAGGTCAGTAAAATAAACAGATGAGAACACGCTGTACAAAAAGGAAAGAAAGTGGAGGAAAATGCAATACTCAAGTGCCTTGTTTTGCCAAGTGTCCTTGCTCGGTGGAATCGCACAGGTAGAGTCGCTGGTCTTTACACTCTTCGGTCTTTACACTATTCGGTCTTTACACTCTTCGGTCTTTACACTCTTTGGTCTTTACACACTTTGGTCTTTACACTCTTCGGTCTTTACACGATGAGGGCTTCACACGAGGGCTGCCGTGTCGCTGCCGTGGAATACTACTGTATTATATACTCTCCTGAAATGTTGTTATTGAATATAGCTGGACACGCCTCGCTACCGAAACTATTTACAAACGTGAACAAACGAGACTTCAACAACGCGACTAGAGCACGTGAACACAGTAACCAAACAAAGTTTCTTAGTAACGACAACTGAGCTAAAATCTAATGAGAAAAATATACAAAACACTTACAGCTGCTGTCTTCTCCTGTTGCTAGAATGCTTTTCTCTACTGAATGCCAAAAACACAAGTGTATCACACAAGTATGATCAATGGAGCGCTGAATGCCACGACTGAATCAGGTATTCCAGAGAGCTTTGTAATAAATGGCAATAGATATCTTCTGTTGGTCATTACTGTATGTTAGTTACAGTCGGCAGCCGTTGCCCTTCACTCACTCTGTTTGAGCTAGTGAAATAGATGTGCCTAAATGTGCTTGTTTTCTCAAGAATCAGCCGTGAAATGGGAGCCTTGAAATGGGATGAATATCACTATCATGGTAGGAGTACTGATGGGTGCATATTATTCCTAATATTCACTGCTCCAGCTCATGAAATATGAATGTCTGCCTGTGCGGTTTGTAAAATGACTTTCCTCATTGTTTGGTTTCCCCTCTAGTCAGCGCTTGTATTAAAATTATCCTTCATACTGTGAAGCACTATTGTATCTTATCTGATTGATTTTCAGATTTGATTTTTATTTTAATTTAAAGAGTACTAGAGAATGTTAATTCAAGAGTATGTTTTAATTTTTCAATTTTATATTTTTGTTTGTTTTGTTTTATGAATCATACGTTTGTAAACACTAGGCAACTTCAGAAAGTATCATGTTTCCATATTAATGAAGCAATGAAAACTTTACTGTATAATTTAATGCATTGGCTGCTTGGATCACAGAGACAAAAGGGACTGCAAACAAATATTAATTATTATTAAAGTATGACTCAGGCCTCCTGAGATTAATTTTGCAATTGTTGAAATTACTTTGCTTTTAGACATGAACTTGACAAAATATATCTGTAATCTCACATTATGTATTAAATTGGGAACTCCCAAAGAATTATCCCAAAGTCATAATTTATTCACTTTCATTTGGAAGCTTGTTTTTGCCATGAAATTATATATATATATATATATATATATATATACACTCACCTAAAGGATTATTAGGAACACCATACTAATACTATGTTTGACCCCCTTTCGCCTTCAGAACTGCCTTAATTCTACGTGGCATTGATTCAACAAGGTGCTGAAAGCATTCTTTAGAAATGTTGGCCCATATTGATAGGATAGC
Source organism: Coreius guichenoti (assembly GCA_039654105.1). Taxonomy (NCBI): domain Eukaryota; kingdom Metazoa; phylum Chordata; class Actinopteri; order Cypriniformes; family Gobionidae; genus Coreius; species Coreius guichenoti. The sequence goes on along the minus strand of CM077169.1, from coordinate 51,988,656 downwards.
ATCTTGCAGTTGATGGAGATTTGTGGGATGCACATCCAGGGCACGAAGCTCCCGTTCCACCACATCCCAAAGATGCTCTATTGGGTTGAGATCTGGTGACTGTGGGGGCCATTTTAGTACAGTGAACTCATTGTCATGTTCAAGAAACCAATTTGAAATGATTCGAGCTTTGTGCCATGGTGCATTATCCTGCTGGAAGTAGCCATCAGAGCATGGGTACATGGTGGTCATAAAGGGATGGACATGGTCAGAAACAATGCTCAGGTAGGCCGTGGCATTTAAACGATGCCCAACTGGCACTAAGGGGCCTAAAGTGTGCCAAGAAAACATCCCCCACACCATTACACCACCACCACCAGCCTGCACAGTGGTAACAAGGCATGATGGATCCATGTTCTCATTCTGTTTACGCCAAATTCTGACTCTACCATCTGAATGTCTCAACAGAAATCGAGACTCATCAGACCAGGCAACATTTTTCCAGTCTTCAACTGTCCAATTTTGGTGAGCTCGTGCAAATTGTAGCCTCTTTTTCCTATTTGTAGTGGAGATGAGTGGTACCCGGTGGGGTCTTCTGCTGTTGTAGCCCATCCGCCTCAAGGTTGTGCGTGTTGTGGCTTCACAAATGCTTTGCTGCATACCTCGGTTGTAACGAGTGGTTATTTCAGTCAAAGTTGCTCTTCTATCAGCTTGAATCAGTCGGCCCATTCTCCTCTGACCTCTAGCATCAACAAGGCATTTTCGCCCACAGGACTGCCGCATACTGGATGTTTTTCCCTTTTCACACCATTCTTTGTAAACTCTAGAAATGGTTGTGCGTGAAAATCCCAGTAACTGAGCAGATTGTGAAATACTCAGACCGGCCCGTCTGGCACCAACAACCATGCCACGCTCAAAATTGCTTAAATCACCTTTCTTTCCCATTCTGACATTCAGTTTGGAGTTCAGGAGATTGTCTTGACCAGGACCACACCCCTAAATGCATTGAAGCAACTGCCATGTGATTGGTTGATTAGATAATTGCATTAATGAGAAATTGAACAGGTGTTCCTAATAATTCTTTAGGTGAGTGTATGTATATATATATATATATATATATGAAAAGATAATTAAGACTTTTTATCCCACAATTTTGACTTTTTCTCTTTCTTCATAATTTGCTTCTCAAAATTCAGGCTTTTTCCCCCTCAGAATTCTGCAAGAAATAACTCACAATTCTCTGAAAAAAAAAAAAAAAAAAAAAATCAGGGGCCATATTCACAAAAAATCTTAAGGCCAAAGTTTCTTCTAATGCACTAATTTATCACTCTTAATTTTAGGACTCCTACATTTTTAATCTAAGAGTAAAATAGTGTAAAGAGTAAATATATTGAAATATTAAAAAGTTAAATGTAGTTAGTCCAATTAGACTTTCTTTGTCTTATCTTTGGTGGTTCTGTATTATCCATCACTACATGTGCACAGTATTTTTGAAATGTGGTTTAAATTAATTTGTTTAATTGATTAGCGGAAACTGGATAAAATTAGCCATAGGTGTAATACTTTATTACGTTATACATAATGCATAATGTGTGTTATAGGCTTCACAATACTGGATAATGTTCTACACACACACACACACGTGCACGCACACACACACACATTCACTCACACACAAACACGTACACACACTCACTCACACACGCACACACACACACTTACTCACTCACTCACACACAAACACACACGCACACACACTAGGTGTAAAGCTAAAACTCCAAGCCATAGAAACTCATAGGACTCCTAGTGGTAAGATAATTTTTTTTGTGAATACAGCTCAGAAAAATACAAGATGTGAACTCAAAATGTCAACAAATAAAGTGGTGAGAAAAAAAATGAGAGAAAAAAAGTTGCAATTGCCTTCCACAATAAAAGCTTCCACATTTTATTCCAAACCTGTATGACTTTGTCTCGATTTTGTGTAGATGACTTTCACTCCATGACTCAATAAAACATTTTTTCCCTATGTAATTATATAATTATATTATAAAAATGTACAAAAAATGGTCCTAAAAATAGACTTTTGATTTTGGGGTGGAATGTGGCATGAACATATTTCCTTGGGATTCACGCAGCAATCCCGGAGGAGCCGCATCATTCCCGTATCCTCAGCTCATAGCATCACCTTTGTAGAGCTGAGTACTTCTGTGATCCTTTCAAGATAAGAGCGATCTGATAGTGAAGGTGTCGGAGACTGAACCAGCTCTCACATGTCACTCTTCTCACTTGACTCCCACCACAAACTGTACTGTAAAAACCTTTTTTCTGGACTGAATCCATGTGTGTGCGGTAGCACAGGGTGCCACATGCTCACGGTGGTTGATTTGCCAGAGGGATAAATGAACATAATCTGTCCTGTATTATGCTCTCTGCAGGGGAATGCAGCTGTCTGGAAGGTTATGCCCCTGACCCTGAGCATCAACATCTCTGCGTTCGCACTGATTGGGGCCGCAATGAAGGGTGAGTGCTGCAAACCACTCTGTCAACGCCTCACAAATAGGGCGAACTAAAAGCCAGGACAGCAGGGAGATGAGGAGGGGGAAGAGAAAGACTGCAGCACAGAGAGATACGATTCATCACCTCACCTCACGCCAAGTGTAGTAACTCCTCTTCCTGACTCTTGCGACACATGTTAATGAAGTTGCTCAAGCAAACAGCTGGTGTAATAAAATGGCAGCAGAACCTTCGGCCCAGACGTCGGCTCCAGACTGAGATTTAAAGACGTGGGGCAGTGGTACACGTAAACATGACAACATAGGAAGATAAAGCTGACCCTTAGTACAATTACATCCATTTCAGGCGGATTTATTAGCATCACTATATAAATTGGGGGGACACCTTAGCATCCACATATGAACATGCTAATGTATAAACACTGAAGGTACATCCCAATAAGTACATAGTGTATAAGTGCATAGTGCATAAGTACATAGTGCATAAGTGCATAGTGTATTAATACATAGTGTATAAGTGTATAGTGCATAAGTGCATAGTGTATAAGCACATAGTGTATAAGTGTATAGTGTATTAATACATAGTGTATAAGTGTATAGTGCATAAGTGCATAGTGTATAAGCACATAGTGTATAAGTGCATAGTGTATAAGTGCATAGTGTATTAATACATATTATATAAGTGTATAGTGCATAAGTACATAGTGTATAAGCACATAGTGTATAAGTGCATAGTGTATAAGTACATAGTGCATAAGTGCATAGTCCTTAAGTACATAGTGCATAAGTACATAGTGCATAAGTACATAGTGTATAAGTACATAGTGCATAAGTACATAGTGCATAAGTGCATAGTGCATAGTGTTTGAGTGCATAGTGTATAAATACATAGTGCATAAGTACATAGTGTATTAATACATAGTGTATAAGTACATAGTGCATAAGTGCATAGTGTATAAGTGCATAGTGTATAAGTGTATAGTGCATAAGTACATAGTGTATAAGTACATAGTGCATAAGTACATAGTGTATAAGTGCATAGTGCATAAATACATAGTGTATAAGTGCATAGTGTATAAGTGCATAGTGCATAAATACATAGTGTATAAGTGCATAGTGTATAAGTACATAGTGTATAAATACATAGTGTATAAGTGCATAGTGTATGAGTGCATAGTGTATTAATACATATTATATAAGTGTATAGTGCATAAGTACATAGTGTATAAGCACATAGTGTATAAGTGCATAGTGTATAAGTACATAGTGCATAAGTGCATAGTGCTTAAGTACATAGTGCATAAGTACATAGTGCATAAGTACATAGTGTATAAGTACATAGTGCATAAGTACATAGTGCATAAGTGCATAGTGTATAAGTGCATAGTGCATAGTGTTTGAGTGCATAGTGTATAAATACATAGTGCATAAGTACATAGTGTATTAATACATAGTGTATAAGTACATAGTGCATAAGTGCATAGTGTATAAGTGCATAGTGTATAAGTGTATAGTGCATAAGTACATAGTGTATAAGTACATAGTGTATAAATACATAGTGCATAAGTACATAGTGTATAAGTGCATAGTGCATAAATACATAGTGTATAAGTGCATAGTGTATAAGTACATAGTGTATAAATACATAGTGTATAAGTGCATAGTGTTTGAGTGCATAGTGTATAAATACATAGAGCATAATTACATAGTGTATTAGTGTATAAGTACATAGTGTATAAGTGTATAAGTGTATAAGTACATAGTGTATAAGTACATAGTGCAAAAGTGCATAGTGTATAAGTACATAGTACATAAGTGCATAGTGTATTAATACATAGTGTATAAGTACATAGTGCATAAGTACATAGTGTATAAGCACATAGTGTATAAGTACATAGTACATAAGTGCATAGTGTATAAGTGCATAGTGTATAAGTACATAGTGTATAAGTACATAGTGTATAAGTACATAGTGTATAAATACATAGTGCATAAGTACATAGTGTATAAGTGCATAGTGCATAAATACATAGTGTATAAGTACATAGTGTATAAATACATAGTGTATAAGTGCATAGTGTATGAGTACATAGTGCATAGTGTTTGAGTGCATAGTGTATAAATACATAGAGCATAATTACATAGTGTATTAGTGTATAAGTACATAGTGTATAAGTGTATAAGTACATAGTGTATAAGTACATAGTGCAAAAGTGCATAGTGTATAAGTACATAGTACATAAGTGCATAGTGTATTAATACATAGTGTATAAGTACATAGTGCATAAATACATAGTGTATAAGTACATAGTACATAAGTGCATAGTGTATAAGTGCATAGTGTATTAATACATAGTGTATAAGTACATAGTGCATAAGTACATAGTGTATAAGCACATAGTGCATAAGTACATAGTGTATAAGTGCATAGTGTATAAGTGTATAGTGCATAAGTACATAGTGCATAAGTACATAGTGTATAAGTGCATAGTGTATAAGTGTATAGTGCATAAGTACATAGTGCATAAGTACATAGTGCATAAGTACATAGTGTATAAGCACATAGTGCATAAGTACATAGTGTATAAATACTAGTGCATAAGTACATAGTGTATAAATACATAGTGCATAGTGTATAAGTACATAGTGTATAAGTACATAGTGTATAAGTGCATAGTGTATAGTTTATAAGTGCATAGTGTATAGTGCATCATTTGGGATGCAACTTGAATGTCTTAGCAACTGTTTACACTCAAACATCACAGGCGAGTTTTACCACTGCTAAGTTTTCTTTAATAACCACCTAGCAACACCCACAGCATCCATAATAGCACCATTTTTGCCACTAACATTTTCTTCAGAAAACCCGAGGTTTCCAGTCTGCTCCTGGAGAGCCACAGGCATGCAGAGCTCTATAATCCTAAAGACCTTGATTAGTTGCTCCAGGTGTGTTTAATTAGGGTTGGAACTAAACTAGAATTTTGGGCCTCCGGGAGTAGGATTGGACACCCCTGCCACGCTTAATCATTATTGCTATTAATGCTTTTCAAATTGGTCAGATAAAGCACGTATTGCACATCAAGTCTTTCTTTTTTTGTGTGTGTGTTTCCACCCACAGTCCATGGCCGTACTCAAACCTGGAGAGAGGCTACGACCTTGTCACAGGGGAACAGGCTCCAGAGAAAATTTTCAGGTAAGCACGACAGCAAAACCAGATCTGCCCGGCCGTCTGTCCTTTGAAAGGAGGTCCCATGCTGAACACGACAGTCCCTGGGGTGTCCCAGTCCAGGCAGGGCATCCCCGCCTGCTGTCGGCCGTCCTCCTACTGAACACGGGGCTTCACAGGACGCCTGCGGGCTGCACTGTGGGTTTCCTGGTAGGATTTGCCCTAGGCATGTTCCACCTGAAAGAGGAGGGAGTTTTACTGGAGCTTCTGTTTTAAAGCAGGGTCACTCTGGATGTTCACAGCTCCATTTATTTATTTTTCATGTGCTTGAGAAAATGGCAATAGAAAGGAAACGAGGACAGGTCACAAACCGCAGCACGTCACTTTGGATTTCTCAAGGTTTCTGTCCTGTGGGCGTGACAGTCTGAAAAGCTTCTGCCCTTTAAATATCTGATGCAACTCGTCACATGGATTGCAGCTTGACTGCCGTCTGAACGATGCGTGTTGATGTTTCCAAAGCATTCTCAATGGAAATATGTGACTCTGTCTGTATTTCTGCAAAACCTGAAATACTTTGCTCCGGGTTTATTTTGCTGTTCTTTTCTGGAGACACATCCACAGCAGGGGCTAAGTGCTAAATCATACTAGCAACATGCTAACTCTTGTAAAACATGCTAATTGTTAATTCATGCTAGCAGTGTTCAAACATGCTAGCAAAAAGTGTTAAATCATGCTAACAACATGCTAATTCATTTAGCAACATGCTAATTCATTTAGCAACATGCTAATTCTTTAGCAACATGATAAATAATGCTAGCAAAGTGTCAAACCGTGCTAACAACATGCCAATTCATGCAAAAAATGCTAGCAACATGGTAACAACATGCTAAAACATGTTACTTCATGCTAGCAACATGCTAAAACATGTTAATGGCATGCAATTTCATGCTAGCAACATGCTAATTCATGCTAGCAGTGCAAATGTGCTGAAACATGTTAACAACATGTTAATTTATGTTAGTAAAGTGCTAAAAATGCTGACAACATGCTAATCATGCTTAGAAACATGCTAATTCATGCTAGAAATGTGTTAAAGCAAGTTAACAAAGTATTGTTGCTAGCTAATTAATTTAACAACATGATAAATCATGCTAGCAAAGTGTCAAATAGTGTTAATAACATGCCAATTCATGTTAAAATATGCCAGCAACATGGTAACAATGTGCCAAAACATGCTGTCAAAATGCTAATTCATGCTAGCGACAATGCTAAATCCTGTTAATGACATGCTAATTCATGCTAACAACATGCTAATTCATGCTAACAGTGCAAATGTGCTGAAACATGTTAGCAAAACATGCTAATTTATGCTAGCAAAGTGCTAAAAAATGCTAACAAAATGATAAATCATGCTTAGAAACATGCTAATTCATGTTAGGAATGTGTTAAAGCATGGTAACAAAGTGTTAAATAATGCTAGCAAAGTGTTAAATCCTGTTAGCAAAGTGTTAAATCATGCTAACAACATGTTAATTCATGCTAAAACATGCTAGCAACATGCTAATTAATGGTAACAACATGCTAAAACATGTTAACGCACCACCTACAGTAAACCTAAACCTAACCGATAGTGTTAAGAAAAGCAAACGTGAGGTTAAAATGCATTTGCTAAAGCAGCCATGTTATCTTGTTATCTTGCTTCTACAAGTCTTTGACTCATGTTTCACGGGACTGTACCAGGTGAGCTTCCGAGCAAGTTTACAACATCAGAAAAGACGGAGCTGGTTATGTGACACAAACCTCAAAATGTATTAGTTTACAAATCATGCACTGTGGTAAAAGTATTTTGAGATCATAGTATTGTGCAAGAAACCGTGTGAAAATAAGTCTTTATTAATCAATAATCTCCCTGTTTCTGAAAAACAACAAAAGTTGTTGGTGTTTTACTGCCACTAAGTAAATGGTGTGTTCATTTCAGCTGGAAACTGCAGTGAATTATATGTATGAAGTGTAGGGAGTCACATATTTACATGTGTGCCAAATGGGTAAAGATGAGAAAGATGCATAGTTTAGTTGTTTATGGTTGCTGAGCAATTATGATTATGCAAAATAAGGTTATTTGATATAGGCTACAAACCATTATTTACCTAATTACCCAATACCTGCATATAGTGATTTCAGCCATTTCATCTGAAACAAATGTGTGCTTTATGCTGGTCGATTACATAATGTAATGACAATATCTCACCTATTAAACTGTCTCTTAATTAAACACAAAAAATAAACACATTCCATTATTTCCCTTGTTTTCGGACTAAAAGCCTGAGTTCTCTTAAGGTCTAAACGCAAAGGCGAAAATAAATGAAATTTATATCATCCGTTCACTCTCTCTTTACTCACCCGAGCTGTCATCACTCTTAATCACCTGACGACTCAAGGCATTTAGTTCAGCTGGCAGCAGTTGACTGATAGTGGACTGAGGAAAGCAATCGATGCCCTCTGAAGTGTCAATTGATGGGCTGGAGCAAGGCCTGGGCTATCGGTGTCTTATTTATGAGTGGAAGTATGCACTGATCCAGAGTAATTCAGATGTGCTTGTCTATACCCAAGGTCAGGAACCGGGCAAGCTCAGATCGTCAGATCGCCATGATATATGATAAGGGTGCATGTTACCATACAAATTGAATACCATACGAATTTTTTTCAGCTCTTCAGTTACCTTATGTGCCACAAATACACTATATTGGCAAAAGTTTTGGGACGCCTGCCTTTACATGTACAACTTTAATGACATCCCATTCTTAATCCGTAGGGTTTAATATGGAGTTGGCCCACCCTTTGCAGCTATAACAGCTTCAACTCTTCTGGGAAGGCTTTCCACAAGGTTTAGGAGTGTGTTTATGGGATTTTTTGACCATTCTTCTAGAAACGCATTTGTGAGGTCAGGCACTGATGTTGGACGAGAAGGCCTGGCTCGCAGTCTCCGCTCTAATTCATCCCAAAGGTGTTCTATTGGGTTGAGGTCAGGACTCTGTGCAGGCCAGTCAAGTTCCTCCACACCAAACTCGCTCATCCATGTCTTTATGGACCTTGCTTTGTGCACTGGTGTGCAGTCATGTTGGAACAGAAAGGGGCCATCCCCAAACTGTTCCCACAAAGTTGGGAGCATGAAATTGTCCAAAATGTCTTGGTATGCTGAAGCATTAAGAGTTCTTTTCACTGGAACTAAGGGGCCAAGCCCAACCCCTGAAAAACAACCCCACACCATAATCCCCCCTACACCAAACTTTACACTTGGCACAATGCAGTCAGACAAGTACCGTTCTCCTGGCAACCGCCAAACCCAGACTCGTCCATCGGATTGCCAGACAGAGAAGCGTGATTGGTCACTCCAGAGAACACTATAGCTATTGACTCATGCTATTGACAGCATGCGCTGACCCCGCTCTGTGATTTTCCGTGGCCTACCACTTCGTGGCTGAGTTGCTGTTGTTCCCAATCGCTTCCACTTTGTTATAATCCAACTAACAGTTGAGCGTGGAATATTTAGTAGTGAGGAAATTTTAGGAATGGACTTATTGCACAGGTGGCAACCTATCACGGTACCACGCTTGAGTTCACTGAGCTCCTGAGAGCGACCCATTCTTTCACAAATGTTTGAAGAAGCGTCTGCATGCCTAGTGTATAAGCCTTGATTTATACACCTGTGGCCATGGAAGTGATTGAACACCTGAATTCAATTATTTGGAGCGGTGTCCCAATACTTTTGGCAATATAGTGTATGTGTCATTTGAAGGAAAAGTTAAAGTGAGAATCTGGTCATGTTTATTCACTCAATGCTGTTCTAATCCAATCTGCAGCCTCTGTGATAGTGACACTGGGGTGATTAACCCCTTAACTGTCACTGTCATATCATATATCACATATTTTAGTAATCATCATAAAGTAGGTATCATTCGAAAGCTTACAAACTCAAAATTCATCCTGTCATCGTCAGAAAAGTCTGAGTCTCAAGGTTCCATATTTTGTGATAGAAGGTATATTTGCATCGAAAAAATTCAATGGAATGTGGGTGACACCCGGTGGCTATTTTTGGTACAGCACCTAAACAAAATCTAATTTTTTTGTGATATCAGCTTCAAATTTGGAACACAACTTGGTTAGACATATGGCTTTGATTTTTTTGTAGTAATTTTAGAGTAAAACATATTTTGTAAATATATATATATATTATTTCAAGCTTTATATTAACAAAATTGATTTTTAATAGTTTTAGTGAACAATAATAACACTGATACCCCTCTCTGACTCTTACTGTATCTTTGAGACTTCTATATGCAAATGACTTGTAGTATGATTGGCTGAAACTCGTCACATGCTAAATGAGTTGCAAAGCTCTTTTATAGGTTGCGAGTTCTGAAATTAAGAGTATGACTTCACTGAATCCTTCCTATTTTCCATTATATTACCCATTGTGTCTACAGAATTGTCATGTACTGTATAATTTCAGTTTTTTTTTTTTTTTTTTTTTTTTTTAAAGTTATTGCTGGTTTTTATTGCACACCTTTGCGTATGTCATTATCACACAACTACTCTCTAGTCTGACAGTCTTTTTTTGTGCATGTTGTGAAGAACAGATCTTCTCCTCTCTTTGTCAGTGTGGGCATCATTGAAATTCAGCTGACACGTTGCGCTCTTTGTGTCGATGTCCCTCCCGCTGCAGGTCTTCCTACAGTCTGGGTCAAGGCCTTTGGCTGCCAGTCAGCAAGAGCTTTGTGGTTCCGCCGGTGGAGCTGTCAATCAACCCTATAGCCAGCTGTAAGACGGACGTGTTGGTTACAGAGGACCCTGGAGAAGTGCGGTGAGTTAATCACAGCTCAACAAGCCCACCTGTGTGTTTGCAATACATTATAGACTGAAAAATGGATACAGACAGAAATGGACTGCTGCTATAACTGAGGGCTACTTTTACATGGTGTACATAGAATCTATCACTATTTTCACTTGGTGCAAATAGCCGCTGCCTATTTAATAATATGACCTTGACCCAGCCAACATATTGTTATTATACAAACTGGAAGTTTGCTTTTGCCAAAATCTCTAATTGGAGACATTTTCCATAAAAAAAAAAAAAGTCTGAACTCACATATACTTTCAGAGTATGTACTTCACTGAACAACATTTAGCATATATACACTCACCTAAAGGATTATTAGGAACACCATACTAATACTGTGTTTGACCCCCTTTCGCCTTCAGAACTGCCTTAATTCTACGTGGCATTGATTCAACAAGGTGCTGAAAGCATTCTTTAGAAATGTTGGCCCATATTGATAGGATAGCATCTTGCAGTTGATGGAGATTTGTGGGATGCACATCCAGGGCATGAAGCTCCCGTTCCACCACATCCCAAAGATGCTCTATTGGGTTGAGATCTGGTGACTGTGGGGGCCATTTTAGTACAGTGAACTCATTGTCATGTTCAAGAAACCAATTTGAAATGATTCGAGCTTTGTGACATGGTGCATTATCCTGCTGGAAGTAGCCATCAGAGGATGCGTACATGGTGGTCATAAAGGGATGGACATGGTCAGAAACAATGCTCAGGTAGGCCGTGGCATTTAAACGATGCCCAATTGGCACTAAGGGGCCTAAAGTGTGCCAAGAAAACATCCCCCACACCATTACACCACCACCACCAGCCTGCACAGTGGTAACAAGGCATGATGGATCCATGTTCTCATTCTGTTTACGCCAAATTCTGACTCTACCATCTGAATGTCTCAACAGAAATCGAGACTCATCAGACCAGGCAACATTTTTCCAGTCTTCAACTGTCCAATTTTGGTGAGCTCGTGCAAATTGTAGCCTCTTTTTCCTATTTGTAGTGGAGATGAGTGGTACCCGGTGGGGTCTTCTGCTGTTGTAGCCCATCCGCCTCAAGGTTGTGCGTGTTGTGGCTTCACAAATGCTTTGCTGCATACCTCGGTTGTAACGAGTGGTTATTTCAGTCAAAGTTGCTCTTCTATCAGCTTGAATCAGTCGGCCCATTCTCCTCTGACCTCTAGCATCAACAAGGCATTTTCGCCCACAGGACTGCCGCATACTGGATGTTTTTCCCTTTTCACACCATTCTTTGTAAACTCTAGAAATGGTTGTGCGTGAAAATCCCAGTAACTGAGCAGATTGTGAAATACTCAGACCGGCCCGTCTGGCACCAACAACCATGCCACGCTCAAAATTGCTTAAATCACCTTTCTTTCCCATTCTGACATTCAGTTTGGAGTTCAGGAGATTGTCTTGACCAGGACCACACCCCTAAATGCATTGAAGCAACTGCCATGTGATTGGTTGATTAGATAATTGCATTAATGAGAAATTGAACAGGTGTTCCTAATAATCCTTTAGGTGAGTGTATATAGTGCAACAGTCGGGTTCTGGAAGTAAAAACTCCATTAATTGTCTCTAAAGGTAATTTGATTTTTAACTATAACTTATAAACCTTTTTAATAGAGCCCTACTGTGAGCTACAAGGTTGTTAATCGTTGCTTTTTGCTGCTGTTGAAGCCGTCAGCATGCATTATTTCAGCTTATTTTTAAAATAATCGTGTTTAATCTTGTTGAAAAACTACATTACCCATGATGCTGTACAGAAAATTCCACCAATCAGAGAGTCAAAACATGCAAAATGCACCAAAAGAGCTCTTTAGCTCCGCCCACTCCCATGAAGCACTGCGAATAACTTAATCCCTACGCTCTCAAAATATTTAAATATTTGCATATACAGCTCTGGAAAAAATTAAGAGACCACTTAACATTGAGAAATCAATGTTAAGTGGTCTCTTAATTTTTTCCAGAGCTGTATATGCATATTTTGCAATAAACTTTAAAAGGCTGTAATTCCTTACTAGAGATTTCACATTCCCTTTTCCATTGAGACCTTTTATGTATTTGTCCATTTTTAATTTAATATCTAACAATTATTTATTTAACTTTGGTTCTGTGTTTTCTTGCAATGCAAACATACATTATCTGGATTGTTCCAGACTTAGTTATTAATAGACTTGTCAAAGCCCTTGCTCTTGCCTCTTTATTTCTGATAGACCCACAGCTGCTGTTGGCTGAAATGTCCTCAGGGAAACAAGCTATTTACAGTATTATTTTTTCTTTTTTTCACAACCAGGCTGTTTTTTTGTCATTATTGCAAACACAACATATGCCAGGGTGTTCTTATGGCGTCAGCAGAGCATGCTTTAATATGGATCCGGTCCAGACTAAGAGCAGGGGCATCATGCACATATACGTATATTTGTGTATATTAGCAGGCATTAGTGACAGTCCTTTTGTTTGAAAGCTTAAAAAGGGGCCAGGGTTGAAATGTCCAACTAACATTTTAAAATAATGATAATAATGAACCAAGCAAAATTGCAGCTGAACTTGATGTGATGACCATGCACTTTTGAGGTATAAAAAAGGATGCTTCGCTATTATAGTTTGTTAGAGTTTCGAGTGAGATGACCCTTGTGAAAAAGTACACTTCATCATACTTTTAAAAGGAATAGTTATTACAGAAATAATATAATTTAAAAGAATATACTTAAGCGCAACCTGAATGTAATGTTTTCAGACACTTAATTGCATGTTAATTGCAATTAAATACAAATATACTTAATGCAGTTATAGTTTATTAAAAGCAATTTGCTCAACTTAGGGTTTTTTTATGTTTACTTAAGTATGTCTTTATATGTACTTTCATAATTACCTCTATTGTCTTTGAAACATGGTTAAAGTCACTGCCGTTTATTCATTTATGAATTATAGCATTTATGGTAAACTAAAATGTCATTTCTATTGAAACATGTATGTCATGTATTGAGATATATTTGTAATTACACATTTGTAATGATAAAGTTGCAATTTAGAAATATATTAACTTTAAATGTAATATTGAACAACTCACTTCAGTTAAAATTATAATCAAGTACTTTATATGTGCTTTAGTATGTTAGTCAATACATCAAAATAAGTGCACTTTAAAGCATGACAAAAGATTAAAACAAAATATATTTATTATTACAAAGTGCACTTCTAAGTGTGTTAAGAAACCTAGTCATACTCACTTTAAGTGCACTTAAGTGCCCTTTTATTTCATTAATATAATATTTTCTGCAAGTATGTTTGTTTAATACACTTACAAGTACACATTTAATGGAACTCTTAGTTCTTTAATGCACTTCTTTTTCACAAGGGGTTGCAGATTTCAATTTGAAGTTCACAGCTGTGAATGCACAGCATTTTAGACACACACTATTACTGACCAACAATAATCATGCATCTTATAATAAAAGGAGAAAAAAAATGATGAGGGATCACTGAATGGTCATGATGCTTTGGTCTAAGAGTGTGAAACCACAGGCATTAGATCATTAGCAGGCTTAATAAAAGCTATTCTGACAGGTTATGATTAATGATTTTTTTTTTTTTTTTTCCATTCAACAGTAAATTAGTTCTTAAAAGCCTGCCAGTGAAGGAATTATGTTCTCGGTTGCAAGTACATTACAGAAAATTTATGTAGTTCCGACACATTGCTGCATTATCTTTGCCAAAACAGTGTGAATGTTGTACACTAACACCATAGTTGTACTTTATATTTTGTGTCCAGTAATAGGATTATATTCCTTTCTCAAACACCTTCTCTCATTTTCCCCTCACACTCTCAGATCATTTCTGAGCTCTGTTGATGAATAGCATTCATTAACATTTCAATTTCATCCCAGGATGAGGTGGTCATGTCTGTGCCCTTTGGGAAGTGGGGACAGTGACCTGTGATTGCTTTTATTTGGGTTCCACCTGAATGTATATGACCCTCGCTTTGCACCAGGAGTGTTGGCGTGTGCAGCTCCATCCGGCATGAGGCTGTTTTCTGATGCTCCGTTCCGGATGGAGTGAGGCGTCGCAGTAAACACTCCTAATCTCCTTTATGTTACTCGGTTAATACAGCTGTCAGCTGGAGGAGAGGTCATGCAAACCCATGCAAATAAACTCCACCTTCAAGCATCAAAATAAATTCTGGAAGGTTTAGGAGAAACAGCTGTGTCCCCTTCAAAAGAGGAAGAGAAGCTCTAGTTTGACAAGATGCAAGCTGCTCGTGACTTAAAGTAAAATATACAGTCAAGATACACTTTTTACACCAGCTAAACTACAGGTCGATGAAAGGGGGCAGTGTCATTCTAAATGCTTTGAATTAAATGATAAAATATATTATTTAAGGATGAAATTTTTAAACAATTAAATAAATCAATGAATGATATCAATTAAAGTGAATTAAAGGGAAAGGTTCGTCGAGTGAGAACAATAGAAACGTGAATGAGGCAGTTCTCCTCGCCAGACCTTAGACAATAGACTGCAAACGGGTGTTTACAGGGCAATACAGAATATTTTATTAGCATCTTATCAACCTTCTCTAAAACCTCACATGACATGGTCTTACAAAATGTTTCATAAAATGCATAGTTTTAGAGATAACATCCTCAGATTTGAAATGAAGCCTGAGTAGACTTGTGGCTTCAGCTTCATTGTGTTTCTAGTTTGCTACAATAGAGACACATCATATTTTTGTACATTTAATAATATATTCTTAATATTTTTTTTTATGTTTTATGTTTGAGCTTGTGCATCTCCATATTAATATTAATAACAGTCTGAGTAATTCTGAGTCTTGAACTGTAAAATCTCAAGGCTTTCTAAATATATGTTGGTTATGTGTCTATTCAGAATAACTTATGAGCAGCAACCTTTTTATTTTGGGTATGTCATTTATGCCCCACTTGCCAGAATGGGGGGTGCGGGGTTAAACTAGACTATACACCGATCAGGCATAACATTATGACCACTGACAGGTGAAGTGAATAACACTGATTATCTCTTCATCACGGCACCTGTTAGTGGGTGGGATATATTAGGCAGCAAGTGAACATTTTGTCCTCAAAGTTAATGTGTTAGAAGCAGGAAAAATGGGCAAGCGTAAGGATTTGAGCGAGTTTGACAAGGGCCAAATTGTGATGGTTAGACGACTGGGTCAGAGCATCTCCAAAACTGCAGCTCTTGTGGGGTGTTCCCGGTCTGCAGTGGTCAGTATCTATCAAAAGTGCTCCAAGGAAGGAACAGTGGTAAACCGGCAACAGGGTCATGGGCGGCCAAGGCTCATTGATGCACGTGGGGAGCGAAGGCTGGCCCGTGTGGTCCGATCAAACAGACGAGCTACTGTAGCTCGAATTGCTGAAGAAGTTAATGCTGGTTCAGATAGAAAGGTGTCAGAATACACAGTTCATCACAGTTTG
Source organism: Coreius guichenoti (assembly GCA_039654105.1). Lineage (NCBI taxonomy): Eukaryota > Metazoa > Chordata > Actinopteri > Cypriniformes > Gobionidae > Coreius > Coreius guichenoti. The sequence goes on along the minus strand of CM077169.1, from coordinate 51,972,658 downwards.
TTGCGTATGGGGCTGCATAGCCGCAGACCAGTCAGGGTGCCCATGCTGACCCCTGTCATCAGAACTGGACCACAGAGCAATGGAAGAAGGTGGCCTGGTCTAATGAATCACGTTTTCTTTTACATCACGTGGATGGCCGGGTGCGTATGTGTCGCTTACCTGGGGAACACATGGCACCAGGATGCACTATGGGAAAGATGCAAGCCGGCGGAGGCAGTGTGATGCTTTGGGCAATGTTCTGCTGGGAAACCTTGGGTCCTGCCATCCATGTGGATGTTACTTTGACACGTACCACCTACCTAAGCATTGTTGCAGACCATGTACACCCTTTCATGGAAACGGTATTCCCTGGTGGCTGTGGCTCTTTCAGCAGGATAATGCGCCCTGCCACAAAGCAAAAATGGTTCAGGAATGGTTTGAGGAGCACAACAACGAGTTTGAGGTGTTGACTTGGCCTCCAGATTCCAGCTCAATCCAATTGAGCATCTGTGGGATGTGCTGGACAAGCATAATGTTATGCCTGATCGGTGTATAGTTACGCTAAATACAAAAAGATACTCTATTTGATATAAAAAAACATAGTGATGAACAGCAGCATTTCAATGCATATTTCACTGTAAAAGTCCTAAAATGCCATAATAAGCAGAAAATTGTCTCACGTCTATTAGCTATTTTTGTCCCACTGAATTATACTGAACAAACATACTGTTTCAAAAGGAGATACATCAAGGTCTTTAAACCTGGAGCTCTACTAATGAGCTCGTTCAAGCTGTATGCCGAAACGATCATGAGGCGATGTAATCTGGACGAATTGATGGGAGGAACATCAACAACCTCTGATATGCCGATGATATGACCTTGCTTGCGGAAAGTGAAAAGGACCTGGAATATCTGATCCAGAGGAGAAAGTGAGCACATTGGACTGTACCTTAACATCAAGAAAACAAAGGTAATGACAACAGCAGGCAATGGCACAGTTCACATAACAATCGACAATGGAGAAATTGAATTAGTACAAGATTTCCTCCTCCTTAGATCCAAAATTGTCCGCAGCTGCAAATCGAAACCGGAAATAAGCAGAAGAATTGCATTTGGTCGCAACACGATGCAAGGAATGGAAAAAATTTGGAAGAACAATGCAAATCAATGCAATCGTTTTCCTGATCTCCACATACGTATCTGAAAGCTGGACACTCAATAAGGTGGACAGAAGGAAAATCAACGCTTTCAAAATATGGTTTTGGAGGTGAAGATCACAAACAAGACGATCCTAGAGCGAGTCAAAACAAAGATATCACTGGAGGGCAAAATCACCAAGCGGTGGCTCTCATACTTTGGTCATGTCACATCATGCGAGCTAATTCCTTGGGAACAACATTATTGCTTGGCATAGTCATTGGGATTAGAAGAAGAGGACGGCAAAGAACACACTATCTAGGGATGCTCTGATCCGATACTCAGTATCGGTATCGGCTCCGATACGCCATTATTTGCCGGATCAGGTATCGGTCAGACAGGACCGATCCAAATCCGATACTGTGCGTATAAAATTCTGTTATTGTTAAGCCCCAGTGCCCCACAAAAGACACAACATTATAAAGCATCATCAACTCTTTGTGCACTATATTAAGTGTCCTGAAGCCATTCCATAGCTTAATGTGAGGTATAGATGAATATTTAAGTCATTAAATTCAAGTTCACGTGAATGCTTCCCTCCGCTGCGGCTGCCAGTCATTCTCCATTCAGCTTTAAACTGTGTGTCGCGTTCGGTTACGACAGTCAACACGATGAAACTCTCTCCAAGATGATTCAATGTTCCTGTTATTATACTTGATCTGATAACGCTCTATGGTTTCGCATAAAATGACTTTATCTGGCTGGAGTTTATTGCGGTTTCTAAATCGTGTTACTTTCTCCCGGGTGTCTGTTAGATCACAACACTGGACTAGAGATTGTATTGTTCTTCACACACGGTAACTGAAATGTTAAACTGTTAAAAGAAAAGGCTCAATAAAATATTGCATAGATAGATACACTACGCATCGATATATCTTCCCTTTGTGTTTTGAACTTCTCAATGCGGACGGAGCGATGCGCGCTGTGACTCCGTGTTGCTTCAAGCGCATCATCCTGCACACGGGATGTGCATACGCGCTTTGTGCCGCTCTGTATTGGAGCCTTTCGTATTATAATACTTTTGCGCAATGAAAGATTATTAATAGCCTTTCTTGTTCTGCCCTATATATGTTGCTGCCTCATTAAAAAAGCTGTGCTATACATTTAAAATAAATGTCTTTTAATTTCTTAGTATATAGGCCCTATTTCTAAAAAATATATTTACTTGTTTTTCATGAATGTATTTTACAACAATGTGTAACATTTTACCAGATTTAGTGCTACACTTATTCATTTTTATTTGTTCCCCACTAAATGTTTTTTTTTTTTCTTCACTAAATGTTCAGATTTTATACAATTATTGTGCACTCATGATTTTTCTAGAGTAACTTTTGCTGCTGAATTATCCACTAATCTAGTTTATAGTAGTATTTTTGTCATAGATTGTGATATTTTTTTAATATGTTGTTTATAATGAAGTTGTCTGTATTTAGTAGATTGTGTTTAACACACAAAAGAGTGATTATCAGTTCAACACACTGAGATATAGAAATTCTACATTGAATTTTTAAACAAAACTGCACTTGTATCGGATTGGTATCGTTATCGACCGATACTCAGAATTTTTGGTATCGGATCGGTTCTGAAAAAATGGTATCGGTGCATCCCTAACACTATCTGGACATAATCAATGCTGACACGGACATGCCCATGATAGAACTGAAAGAAGCTGTCAAAGATCATAAAGCATAGAGAATGATGATCCATAAAGTGACCGAAAGCCTCGACTGAACGGTTAAATCATCATCACCTCAAATCATTCTGATTCTGATCAAAAATCAAAACAATTTTATTATTATTTATTATTATTATAAATGTATGGCATGTGATAAACTTGTGTCTCTCTTGTGCATATTCGAAGTGTTTAGGTGCAACCCTAGCTCCATCACACTCTGACTTTACAGCTTGCATACATTTCGACTTGCTGAGCAAAATTTGTGAATGATTTATTGAGCTTAATTAGTACATAACATCATGGCAGGGACAAAAGAACAACTTTGAGGATGGAAAAAATGCATTTTATGAGTGATTAGTGCAGTTTATCAGTGTGATGTATCTGGAAAATAATTAGTTCTCAGCTACGCAGGAAATGCCTGTCACATCACACACAGCACAATGAACAATGAGCTCTCTTTTATGCAAATGATATTCAAAGTGAAGACCCATGTTTCAACTTTTGCAGATTGTTACCTAAATTTGGGAAATGTATAAATACATTGAGTGAATTGGTTGAGCGAATGATACAATGACTCACAATTAAAGATTATCACTTCTCACCATTTTCTGACAAAGTAGCCTAAAGATAAGATCACTGATAAATCTCCACCACTAGTACACATACTAACATCCTGTCTACCACTTACTTACTAGCTTACTTTTCACATCGGTGAGCAGACCTCATAATTTAACACACAAACCACAATGACAATGACAGCCTAACAAGACTAACAGTAAAAAAAATGAGCTCTCAATAATCACCAAGTGACAACAACAACAGCAGCATAAATAAAAGAGTAATCTGCATAATTTATGCATGTGCATTGCTGGGATATTGAGTACCAGAGACTTTGTGGCTATTTGAGATGCTTATTGTGTTTAATGCACTTTTGGATTGCAGAAATACCACTCTTAATGCATAATTGTGACAAACAATTTGACCAACAATTTCAAACAGTGTGAGAATAAAAACAATCATTTTCTGCACATTAACCAAACTAGCTTATTTGTATTTGTTTATTTTTTAATATATTTTGAGGTGGTGTGTTTATATGTGTGATCCACATTTCAATTATTTAATATTATTTGTACACATTTTTTCAAATTGCTATACCTGATTAATTTTGAAGCTAAAACACGTTTAAACATAATTTCTCTAATTTTGTAATACAGTTATTGTACATTAATTTTTAGGACCTCATATTAATCACTGCATTTAATTGTACTTTTAATAATTAATTTTCACATTATTATTATTAGATGAACTTCTGAAAGGTTATTCAAAATGGTGAAAAAATTAGTAATGAACAATCATCACCTAAAATACTTCAAAGTATGAATTATTACACCGGTGAGGCCCCACAAACCCTGATCGGCCAATAAAATCTGGGATTAAAAAAAAAAAAAAGGATTAACTGTTGTATAAACTGGTTGTAAAAATAGTTTATTATAGGGGTTTTCAAACTTTTTGATGCCAACGACCCTTAAATAGGACGATCCCCTTGTGAGGGAACCCCTGTGTATAAAGGCAGCTGTATTTCAAGATGTATTTGCTATGTGAGGAAAAAGATAGATGTGATTGTGCCACGTCAAGACACCTCAAAACAAACTTTTTTAATACACGCTATTTGCCATTTCTCCCATATTTCATTGACAAGGAAGCATAAGAAAATAATGGCAACACTTAAATGTTAAGCAACATATATTGCATTCACATCTACTGAATGAATGAAAGCTGTAATCAATGGATCTGGCACAAAACCTTTGTTATTTTCTAGCCTACTGTATTGAATTACCAGCCAGGCGTGTTAGAAAATGTGAGAATCTTGGCATTTAAAACCCAGATGGTGATCGATTGTGTGCTGTCTGGAGAAAAGAAGTATCATGGGATGAAGGGCAGAACTTTAACTTGTTTGTTCTAGTATGAATATCATGCAGTGTATAATTTACCATCAGTTTCCCTTTGCCGTAATGCTGGTATAATTTAAAGGCACAATATGTACGATTTTTTGATTAAAATATCCAAAAACCACTAGAACAATGTTATATATTTTGTTGACTTGTGTACTTTCATTATCCCAAATGTTTCCAAGAATGTTTAAATCCAGAGAAATAAGCAATTTTAACCAGGACACGGCCCGTGCGTCGCCTATCAATGACATCATACCCGCGTTACCCTACAGTTTTATTTTGTAGAAACCATGGAAACACCAAAGACGCTTTAATATATGATGTGTTTTATTAGACAGGTGAGAAACTGTTTGGATCATTCATGGACAGAAACTAATCATTGTTCTCCAGCTCAACACAGTTAGTCTTATTGTTTAAATCTGGTGTTCTTGATTTACCGCGAGTACCATGTTTTACCATGCCTAATATGATCTAGCTCACTGCAGTGTGAATGAGTGTCTCATAGTAGCGCCGAGCGAACGCAATGCGAGTAGCATTATAAGTAGGGCTGTCAAGCGATTAAATTTTTTAATCTACTTAATTACACAATGTGGTGATTAATTAATCTAATTAATCGCAAATTAATCGCACATCAAATTTGGCTGAGAAATGACTCCCAAAAGATAATTTAAGTCTTTAAGTCTTTATTGTATCAAATAGACATTACAAAAAGTAGCTTGAGAAATAAATATTTTGGGGTGAACTATACCTTTAATGTTTGTTTTTATTAATATGGAAATATGGAATTATACTCTAAATAAGAATCTGCCAGTAGGTGGCGGTAAATGTACAATTGAGTCATTCATTCATTCGATTCGTTCATTCAGGAGTGAAGTAAATGGTTCTCTTTATGAAAATGGTAAATGTAAATGATTCTATTTGGTCAGTTGAATCATTGGTTCACCCGATTCGTTCCAAACGCGGATTCAGTAATGAAACACAATGTTGTCTAAAACAACACAATATTAACTTATTTATTTTATTAAACTGTTGTATAAGATCAGTATCGCATTTGCACTCGTCGCTATTCTGGACAGAAAAACAGAACTCGTGTGATATTGCTTATATATCATGATGTAAATGTGAGGGTGTTTTCACACTGGCAGTTTAGTTCGAAATGGAGCACGTTTCACATGAGATATTGGTAATGTGAAAGCTGTCATGCGGACCCGGGTGAGCTGAGCTCAGGGGTAACGAACCCGAGAGTGCCTGAAGGAGGTGGTCTGAGTTCGGTTGCGCTCGAGCTGTGCCGCGATTCACGTGAATGTGAAAGCAACACGGACTCGGGTGCGCAAGAAAAGTAACATGCGCGTGCGTTTTATCAGATGACAACATATTTAGTTCAATAAAACACATGTAAGGGATGATAGTGTTGATTATTTACCTTGGATACGAGCGAGAGTGAGCCTGCAGTGTGTTCGCGCATAGCACCGGCGGGAACAATCGCGCTCTGACGCGGACCACAACAAACGTGCCCAGTGTAAAACTCAAACAGGGGCATTTTTGCCTCATATCTTGAATTTTATGGACGTTCTAACTGCATTCTATATTAGGCTTCATCACACAGTGAGTTGTTGCCCTGCATCATATTCTTCATCAATCAACTGTAGGAAATGTTAGATGACCTAAATATGTCTGGGGCGTGGCAAGTGCGTTAAATGCGTTAATAATTTTAACGCATTATTTTTTTACCGTATCTAATTAATCTAATTAACGTGTTAAATCGACAGCCCTAATTATAACATAACTTTAACACACTCAAATGTGTGTAATATGATAAAACAGCGCTGTGTTACTCCACATACGCATGTGCGGAAGACGTGGAAGTGCTCGTCTGCAGCAGAATAAAAGTTCCACGAAATCAAGGCGTCGTCAAGCTACGCCTTTGTTTTGAATAAGCAATGAAAAATTACATATTGTGGCTTTAATCATTTTAATGCAGTCATACTATTAATGGTTGCTGAATAGAGACAATGGTCACTATTAATATGCCTCATAGTTATTATGATTGGTGACCTGAACAAACTTCTAAGCCTTAGGGCCCTATTTAAACGATCTGAGCTCATGGTCTGAAGCTCATGGCGCAGGTGCACTTAGGGCGTATCCGAATCCACTTTTGCTAGTTTAACAACAGGAAAAACAGTCTGCGCGCCAGGCGCATGGTCCAAAAGGGTTGTACCTAGTCTCTAAATGAGTCATGGGTGTGTTTTGGGCGTAACGTGCAATAAACCAATCAGAGTCTCATCTCCTATTCCCTTTAAAAGCCAGTTGTGCTCGCACCATGGCGGATTCGCTATTTACATGTGAGCGGAAAGACTGAACGCTTCTCCAGAGAGGAATCCTTTTATTTTCAATATTTAAAAATGTGTGTGTGCTGCTGTGTGTCCCTGTGTGTGTAATAAGCAGAGTGTACGCACGTTGTGCACCGCCTATAGGCTCATATTACTAACACACCCTTTAAATAACACAAAAAATACTGCGCTATTGACTTTAGAGCAGGTTTGTGTTGGTCAATGGCGCAGTCGTTTTCAGTTCCTCAAAATAGCAACGCACCAACAATGCTCCTGAACACACCTGGTTTAGACCAGACGCCCATGGGTGAACAGATGCGCCAGTGCATTTGCTATTTAAACAACGTGGAGCTGGACATGATGTACCACGAGTTACCACATTCTAATATGATTTACCATGATTTACCATGTTTCTAGTATGATTTAGCATGATTTACCACATTGTAGTATGATTTACCATGTTTCTAATATGATTTACCATGATTTACCATGTTTCTAGTATGATTTACCATATTGTAGTATGATTTACTGTGTTTGTAGTATGATTTACCATGTTTGTAGTATGATTTACCATGATTTACCACATTGTAGTATTATTTACCATGTTTGTAGTATGATTTACCACACTTTACCACGTTCTAGCATGATTTACCATGATTGACCACGGTCCAGTATGAATTACCATGTTTCTAGTATGATTTACCACGTTCTAGTATGATTTACCATGATTTAGTATGATTTACCATAGTTTACCATGATTTACCATAGTTTACCATGATGGTACCACTTATGTATTTAACTTTGGCATGTAAATTATCCCACATCATTTCTGTTACAGACTGATTCCTTAAATCATGCAGATGATAAAATGGCCATTAAAATCCCATAGAGCTGAGCCATATGTACCATTCAATGAATATGAAGAGATTTTTTGTGTAATTGGTTTTGGTGACCTACATCAGAGATTCATTTCAGCCCTTTGTGATAATAATGCTTTCAGATCAATACTCATCTGCAATAGACCAATGACAAAAGCACTAAAGTCTTGTATTACCACAAGCCTATCTATTGGAATCTCTATTGTCACTATGATTCATATGCCATCAACCCAAACTTCAATCCCTGAAAGTCTGCTGCAGGTTTTAGGAGGCTCATAGATTTTTACTGCACTGTTTATAGAAGCTGATCCCACATGATTTAGATGCTGCCTTTGAAGGGACTCAAGCTGTCTAAGGTCATGTTTTCCCCAGACATCTACAAGCACACATGCCATTAGCGTGGCGGTGAGTCCAGTAATTCCGTGGACTCCACAGGTCCACTTTAGGCTACCCTGAAGAGCTGCACTATTCCAAACACTCCATAAATCCCCCAATCAATTCCACTCCAGGCGTCTCCAGCTGTGCTCAAAGCCCATTGTACTGTCAATATGAGACTGTCAATAAGTTGAGAGTGCGAGCGACAGCACCAGTGCTTTGATGAATGGTGCACTCGATGCAAGCAAACTGAACATTACCACAAGCTAATGTCCTCCATTCATCCTGTCATACTTCATACGCTGTGCCAAATATACAGCCACTTTCAGGATTGTTGATTTTTTTAAATGAATATCTGTAGGCCATTTTCAAGGCGCAGTCTGTTTTGTTTTGTCTTAAGGCAACCCGAACTGTCTTTGGCACCCTACAGTTTCCCTTGTGAAAAAGAATGTTGCTTGAGTATTTGCATGCACTTGTAGTGTATACTTGCAGATTATATCATATTAATGACATAAAAGGCCTCAAGTGTACTCAGAGAATACAATAATTACCGTTTCTTAACACACTTAAGTAGACTTTAAAAAGGTGCATTTGACATCTAATGTCAAATTAAAAGTTAGTGCAAGTTTCAATAGAAATTATATTAAAGTATATTTTAGTTTGCCATAAATGCTTTAGCAGCCCTTACAGAAAAAAAACAAAACAAAAAAAAAACACATGAATTTTAACATGCACATGTGATTTTGCACATGTGAAAATTAAGATGTGAAAACATGTTAAAAGCACATGTGAAATATGTGGATCACATGTGAAACGTGTTTTGCAAATGGAAAATGTGTGTTTTTGGAACATTTTCGTGTGAATCCCTTGTAATTTCCCATGTGAAACCCATGTGAAACACATGCAAATTCTCACATGTAAAATTCCCATGTGAAACCCATGAGATCACATGTGAAACACATGCAAATTCTCACATGTAAAATTCCCATGTGAAACCCAAGTAATCACATGTAAAACGTAAAATTCCAATGTGAAACCCATGTGAAACATGTGTAAATGCCCATGTGAAACCCATGAGATCACATGTGAAACACATGTAAATTCCCACATGTAAATGCCCATGTGAAACCCATGAGATCACATGTAAAACATGTAAAATTCCCATGTGAAACACGTGTAAACGCCCATGTGAAACCCATGAGATCACATGTAAAACATGTAAAATTCCCATGTGAAATCCATGTGAAACACATGTAAATGCCCATGTGAAACCCATGTGATCACATGTAAAACATGTAAAATTCCCATGTGAAATCTATGTGAAACACATGTAAATGCCCACATGTAAAATTCCCATGTGAAACCCATGTGTTCACATGTGAAATTCATGTGTTTTATCTGTAAGGGAGGACATTTAACCATATTTCAAAGTAATTATGAAATTACATAAAAGATGTAAGAGGGTCAAAATCTCTTAAGTTAAACTAATTGCATTATAAATGTACATTTTAATTTCCTTGAAAAAAGTGTCCAAAAACATTACATTCAGCGCACTAGTATATTCTTTAAATATATTATTTCTGTAGCATACATAAGTATGCTAAAGTGTATTTTTCACAGTGGTTACCAAACATCATCATAACAAAATGATACAAAAATATATCATTCACTAGTATGATTGTTCCTTTTTTTTTTTTTTTTTTACAGTTTACTTAGTGCCAAGTGTAAATGCATAATATGAGTAACTTTGTGTTTAATGAAGCTCTGTAGGAAAACGTACGCTTATATGTAATGAGAATAAATCTCCCCTAAACTTGTTTTCACTTGCCTTCAGTCTTAATTATGCGGGTTTCAGCAACATTTGGTCCCTGATTTCATATCACCTATAACATGTGATTAATGTGTCATACCTTCCATTGGGGAAAAGTTAAGTGTGATGAACCTGCCTTGTGTAGAGTTGCCTCATTTGTCATGCATGTTAACCATCTCAATTAAAAGCGCTAGAGTTCCCTCACAGACTGGAATTCGTGATGAAGCGCAACATATTTATGAATTACAACCAGAGCCCCATTCATCAACTTCAGAGCAACCCTGGGCAATTATAAGTTGGATAATCATGGCCAAACACAATGTTGCTGTCCAAAAGAGGTGATTAATTTCTGTGTAGGAAAGACAGAGATTATTGATGACCACAGTGTTGTCACTCTGTGCAACTTGATGCTTTATCTGTAGTTTTGGTAGCTGAATTGAGTCTCTGCATTGGCACAAAGACAATACAGCTATAAGCCAGAATGGTAGGAGTTGTACTGAATAGTCCATTTGTTTTGCCAATATTTGTTGCTATTGCCCTGTGTAATCACATGACTTCAATAGTCATCATCTTGAGACAAAACAATGCAAGTTGCTTTCAGTTAAAACAGCTCAAACATGCATTTTAGTCTGGGACTAGCTTAAGCCTTGTTTGTGAAACCGGGGAAGTGACAAGTGAAGTGAATAACACTGATTATCTCTTCGTCATGGCACCTGTTAGTGGGTGGGATATATTAGGCAGCAAGTGAACATTTTGTCTTCAAAGTTGATGTGTTAGAAGCAGGAAAAATGGGCAAGCGTAAGGATTTGAGCGAGTTTGACAAGGGCCAAATTGTGATGGCTAGACGACTGGGTCAGAGCATCTCCAAAACTGCAGCTCTTGTGGGGTGTTCCCGGTCTGCAGTGGTCAGTATCTATCAAAAGTGGTCCAAGGAAGGAACAGTGGTGAACCGGCAAAAGGGGCATGGCTCATTGATGGGGGTCAGGGCCAAGGCTCATTGATGCACGTGGGGAGCGAAGGCTCCCTGGCTGGTTTGAGGAGCACAATAACGAGTTTGAGGTGTTGACTTGGCCTCCAAATTCCCCAGATCTCAATCCAATCGAGCATCTGTGGGATGTGCTGAACAAACAAGTCCGATCCATGGAGGCCCCACCTCGCAACTTACAGGACTTAAAGGATCTGCTGCTAACATCTTGGTGCCAGATACCACAGCACACCTTCAGGGGTCTAGTGGAGTCCATGCCTCGACGGGTCAGGGCTGTTTTGGCAGCAAAAATGGGACCAACACAATATTAGGAAGGTGGTCATAATGTTATGCCTGATTGGTGTACATCACAATAGGGAAGAAAAAAATATTGCAACTTCCGTTTCATGCCGACTTTAACCTGTAGAGTTTCCTGAATAATTTAGCAAATTGCTTCAATTGATTCGAAGTGTCAAACAGCCTCACTTTTTGCGTCACTAGTTTGCCCGTCGTTGTGTTTGTTTGCTAGAGGTCAATGTTTAGATAGGTTGCTGCTATAATTTTGTAATGGCATCTTTCAAGCTTGCAATAAAATGTACAGACGAAGCCAGTTAAAAACCTCCACATTTTTGTCCTTCAAGATTTCCCCTAAATCCATCTTCAATGTTTCTTTAAGCTTCATGTAGTCATTTCTGTACACAAAATGTTTTCCCATGCAGGAAACACAACTGAGATGAATGTGAAATGCAGTTTGAATCTATTACTGTAGTAATATCATCCCTCTGTGCTCTCTGAACAGCTGTGTATTGTTTTGTTGCTTACTGTACAGTTTTTACTTGTTTCCAACTCCCTCGTTGTTCTTTTTTTTTTTAAACCAAGCCATCTGCGAGAGGGAAAGTGTTTGCATGCGCTAACCTGTTATTTTCCCCCTCCACCCACCTGCACGTCTCTCTGCGTCGCTGTCCTCTCCGTCTGGGACTCATTTTATTGTGTTGTGGCGTTTGGCAGACAGGGCTGATGTTCAGCGCTCCGTGTGCGGCTCCAGGAGAAGCCCAGAGCTGCCAAAGTTGAGCAGCAAAGTTTTATTCTTATCGGAAAGGTGGTGATTTGCACAAATACACGGCAGTGTTATCACAGAGAAGTTACGAAGGTGTACAAAAAAACGGGTTCTCAATAGGTTTCTTGGCTTGATGTCATGCCAAAAATTTTCTATATAACACTTCCAAAAGGTTCCAAAAGTTTTTCCCCCATTTTTTTTTATTACTGTGAAGAACATTTAAAACATCTAAAGAACATTTTTCCACTATACCTTTTGTGCAATTGAGGTTCTTCATGGAACCATCAATGGCAATAAAGAAATGTCATAAATGATACTTTGATCATGAGTACATTAATTATTTAATTTTACCCCCTAGTGATCAAGTATGTTTATAAGGTGTTTAACTCTTTCCCCGCCATTTTCCATCTTTCCGTGTTTTCACTGCTATACGGTAGGGGGCGCTGTTACAAATCTTCTGAAAGAGTACAGAATCTCCTGATCAAAACACAGGTGAAGAAGAAGCAGAAACAAGCGATATCATGTGTAATCATATGCATATGTTAAATAACGTGATCATCAACATTAATCAGCATATAAATCAAAACTGCCTAATGTTACTGAATGAAATGTCGCCCCAGGACGAGCTGTAGGACTGTGAAGCTTTGGGGTGTTGATGGACTCCATCTACTCCATCTGTGTTTGATCATCGCTCTGAATCCCATCTGGATGGAGTCTTTGACCAAAACACGATTTTCTCAGCTTTTTGCTCAAAATGTTGCTTTTTTTAATGAAACTTACCCACATTCAAGTGTTGATAAAAAAAAAAGAATGCATGAAGCTAGAATAAAAGAGGTGTTGTTGTTTAAAAGCAGAGAGTCTGTTCTTTCTTTTGATATATTGCATGTTCAGATATTCATACAACAAAATATTCTGGGGGCCATGAAACTTTTGTGAAAATGATCAAAAATGCTGGCGCTGGCTGGAAAAGTTTTTCAAAAATGCCGGCGGGGAAGGAGTTAAGTCATAACATTTAATTACTATCAAAAATGTATTAAAACTAAATGAATTAATTAAAACAAAATCAATAAGATGATCCCATGATGGGAACAGCTAAACTATTCTATATATGAAGCCCCTGACGGAACCCTTTAAGGTTCCATATAGAACCTTCTCTTCTAAGAATGTGTTCACACTTGTAGTTCGGTTCGCTTGGTTCATTCGGTCCAGACCGAAAAAAAGAAAAAAAAAAACATTTAGTCTTGGTCCGCTTAGTGCAGAATGGCATTTTTATCACCGAGCCTAAAAGCAAAGGGATAAGTTCACAACCTGATTGGTTGGTGTAACGGGGTATGTAGATATGGGAAGAAGGAGGCAGGAACTGGTGAACGTTTAAAGACTTTAATCTTAAAATAAACAAACTGAACACACACATAGTAAAACATAAACAACACACAACATAAAGTCCAGGCCTGGTCCTCTCTCGTCCTTGACTGTCGTCGCTCCTCCTTTTATGCGTCCCAGCTCCTCCGTGAGACACGAGACCAGTGCGGCGTGCAGCTGGCGCTCATTAAAACTCACCACCGGCCTCGCCCCGTTCTCACGGTCCCTCGACCTTGCTGCTTGCCACAGTCGGCTTTTATGATGAATTGCCTATTTTGAGACGGAACTTACCGAACATCCAAAACAAAGCTGTGTGCTGGGCTAAATGCTTTCGTTGTGTGTGTGTAGCTACATATGATGGTGTTTTGACCAGCTGAGAACTCATGAAGAGCTTATAAAATGTGTGAAGGAGTCAAAACAGCAGCAGGAATCCCTCCATCACACACACAAACACAAACGAAGATCTGCTGCGAGGAGACGCGGTTCTGACGCCTGTACCGAACTGTGATGGCCAACATTGCGACTATGATGAGAAAAAACAGGTGCGCTTGAGCATTTTGTCCTTTTTAGGGTCACATCTTCCTGTTTTGGTTCGTTTACATGTCTTCCGTGTTGCATTCATATATCATGCAAACCGCACCAGAGTTTGTTTGGAAGCGGACCGAGACCCATCTTTTCAGCTTGTTTGGTGGCACCAGGGTTCAGATGGCAGCGTTCACACTTATTCAAATGAACCACACTAACAGAGCAATCGCACCAGGGCTCTTTTTAATCAAATTAAACATGCCAAGTGTGAACACACCTTAAGAGTGTCAAGACTATCACTACAATGGCAGACTATTATTGCTTTTAATATAAAGTAATGTTTCATTTAAACAGTCTTAATATATCTTGGCCCGTCCTCGATCAAACCACATCAGGCTCTAGTCTTCTTCACCACGATGCTAACTCAACAGAAACCTCTATAAATCCCAACACAACAGAACATTAAACACTAACAGATCTCCTCCAATATTCATAAAACAACTCTTAACTTCAACATTTACTCTCCTTATACAGTACGTATCAAAGCATGCTGGGAAAATCAGATTTCCCTCTCTTTGCGTGTGATTGTTAATTGTGTCCAACTTGTTAAAGATAAAGAATATTAGATAATTAGTAAGCAGTAATAATTGTAGTTCTTAAAACGCATCATTATAATATTTTTATTGAACGCATATATTTTTATTGAAATGTAACAAAAATATAAAGTATATCTTAAAAATATATAATAGGCCAAATACTATTGTTTACATGTAAATTTTAGACTAAATGAACTGTTGGATTGTTAGGCATTTGTTTTGGTATGTGCAACTCAAACAATCACTTAAGTGTTATTCAGAGATTTGATTAAGGTAGTATAGTTCATTATTGTGCTTGAGAATCTCTGGTTAACCGTAATGCATTAGGGACGCACATCTACACGTGTACATTAAGAAGCAATGATCTTGAATTTGCCTTGTTAAAGAGGGTGGATTAGTATTAAAAGTGCCGCTCTGATGGTTATACAGTGCTGCGGCTTTGAGAGGATGAATTTAAAGATGCAGCTTCTGAGAGAGGGTTTTACCGCTGGGCTTTAGCGACCCTCTTTGAGAAGTTACAGTACGTCTCTGAAGGCTTCCCCTTTAATGCAAGTCCTGTTTATGTGCTACTGAAAAGGATATGAAGTTGCTGCTATCATTTTATAATGGCATATGTAATGCTTTTAATAAAATGTTTAACAGAAGCCACTCTGAAATCGAGTACAACCTCTGAGACTTTCATTACATCTAGGTCTTGAGACAGGGTCAATGTTTCACTTCCATTGTGTGTGAAAATGTCAAAGCCCCCCAGAAGGCAAAAGATGTGTGTGATTTAGAGAGCCGACAGAGCCAAGGTCTGCCTCCATTCAGAGAAACTTTTATTTTTCTTTCTGCGAACCTCAAAGTCTGGTGTGTCATTGCAGCAAAGCATGCTGGATAATTGCCACACAGCAAAGATCTCACTGAATTGGTCAATTTGCACTTGTAGCACTCAACATAGTAAATGTTTGTAATGTTAGTTGCTTTCAGAAAATGAAGAAAATAATCACTCGAGCTTTTTGAGTCCCATTAGCGCTGTAGCTTTTTGATGCTGAACTGAAAGGAAGGAACTGAATGTCTTTCAGAAGGACATACAGTGGGGAGAACAAATATTAGATACACTGCCGGTTTTCCTACTTACAAAGCATGTAGAAGTCTGTATTTTTTATCATAGGTACTCTTCAACTGTGAGTGACGAAATCTAAAAAAATTCTAAATACATTGTGCTGTATTTGAATCATAACAAGGACAGACTGAAGCTGGAAAATCTGATTAAATGTTCTGTCAGTTATAATGAGTAACTAGTATGCATAAGCAGAGTGAACTGCATGATCTTTAGAATATGGTTTTCATATTCCAACCAGCAGAATTATAAATGTGAAAACCAGCGAGACGCGGCGTAGCGCTCTAAGATCTACACCTGTACAGAAAACAGACATCTGTCTATCATCATCATCCGTCCGTCCATCCATCCATCCATCCATCTATCCATCCATCCACCTATCCATCCATCCATCCACCTATCTATCCATTTATCCATCCATCCATCCTGTCTGTCCGTCCGTCCGTCCATCATCCATCCATCCATCTAACCATCTATCTATCTATCTATCTACTGTACTGGATGTGCTGAAAGACCAATTACAAGGACAGGATTGTTTTGCAACCTAAATCATCTCTTACAGCAAGTTATACAACCAAGACCTCATGGTTTATTATTCGTTGGTCTTCAACTATTTCAAGAAGGCACGACGGCAGAAACGTTTAAAAATATATTTCACCCCAAAATCAAAAAATAAAAATGAAAACCCATTAGATTGTACAATTTTTACACTATTTATTACTGTCAATATATATTGATAAATACAAATCAAATGTGTATTTATTTATACATTGTGGCTGTTTATTTATTGCATTGCTATTTTGATAACATACATTAAAAAAATAAGAAAATATGCCTAATGGATAACTTTTTTAATGGACTACTACAACTACATTTGCAATCTAATTAGCTTTTATTATTATTTAACTTTTATAATTAACACAACATAGGTTTTTCCGATGTCAATGTGACTAATCTCGATTTTTAGATTTGCCTAGAAATATCAATTTTCCAAGTGGATTCAATAAATGAATGACCGAACAAACGAATAAACCTTTAGTCTACAGGAGACCACTGCTTTCCTTCTCATTAACAGTGTGTTTCACAATGATTTAAAATATGCTGAGTTTCAATTTATTAAAAAAAATTTTTGAAGCAAAAAGAATGAAACAGTTCTGTTGAATAAATGCATTTTAGATGAATTTAATAGCATTAAACATTTTTAATTAATCTGAAATATAAATATGCAGACATTTTTACCAATGAATTTTGATTTATATTTCAACACAAAACAACTTAATGCACATAATTCAAACTGCCAGTTTTCCTGCTAGTTTGTTTAGCTATTATTTTAAATTGGTCATGTATCATTTTTAAATATAATTATTTTTTAAAATACATTTTTAAAATATTTTTATATATTTTAAATATCATCATTATTGTATTGGGTGTTTTGGGGGGAATTTGGGATTATTACGTGTGAGGTTTATTTCATTTTCCCCGTGTGTGTATAAACACCAATGTGTGTGTGTGTGTGTGTTTATATATGTTAATCATGCAAGGTTTTTCTCTAATTTGAGAGTAAAATAAATAATTAAATAATTAAAAAAATAATAAAATCCCAATAATTTCTGTGGATACATTTATGTGAAACAGTGTGGCATTGCAGTTTGGTGAATTATGTTCACCCTGACCTATCAAACAGACTGAACATCCCTCATCATCTCTGATCAGATCTCAGATGCCCGAGGAGAGTAAATAAGCTTGTGTCCCATTAAAGAGCAAATGCAGCGTCTCACGGCTAAATACCTCCTGCTCACAGACATACGGCAGAGGATGCATCACGATTAGTGTTGCACGCTGGCCAGAGTTGCTTAGTGAGCGTTTTTTTTTTGTTTTTTTTAACTCATGAGTTCATTAGTCTTACACCGACAAGGAGAATGAGTCAAGCATTCAACGGCGTATCGGCTTCACAGCTGATATCACATTCACCCCATATGACTCCTAATGAAGGACCTGGAGTCCAGATATATACTTTATTCTCCTTGTGTAATGTTGTGAGAGATGCAGTTTTCACTACATTAAAAGTCCTGCATGTCTCAGATAGAATTTATTACACAGAATGAGTGCATTTTTCATTTAGTTTAACTCCTTGGTCAGTTGATTTGAGGTGAGATTTTCAGTGGTTTATTATATATTTGTGAATGAATGAATTAATGTTTTAGATGATTAATTGACAGACAGACATATAGATAGATGGATAGATGGATAGATGGATGATGGATGGATGGATGGATGGATGGATGGATGGATGGATGGGTGGGTGTTTGGATGGGTAGATTGACAGATGGATAGATAGATGCATGGATGGATGGATGGACGGACAGACGGATGGATGGATGGATGGATGGATGGATGGACGGATGAATGAATGAATGAATGGATGGATGGACGGACGGATGGATGGATGGATGATGGATGGATGGATGGATGGATGGATGGATGGATGGATGGATGGATGGATGGACGGACGGATGGATGGATGGATGATGGATGGATGGATGGATGGATGGATGGATGGATGGATGGATGGATGGATGGATGGATGGATGGATGGAAAGGAATGGATGGATGGATGGACGGATGATAGATAGATAGATAGATAGATAGATAGATAGATAGATAGATAGATAGATAGATAGATAGATAGTTAGTTAGATAGATAGATGGATAGATGGATAGATAGATGGATGGATGGATGGATGAATAAATGAATAGATAGATGGATGGATGGATGGATGGATGAATAAATGAATAGATAGGTGGATGGATGGACGGACGGACGGACGGACGGACGGACGGACGGATGATAGATAGATAGATAGATAGATAGATAGATAGATAGATAGATAGATAGATAGATAGATAGATAGATAGATAGATAGATAGATGGATGGATAAATGAATAGATAGGTGGATGGATGGGTGGATGATGGATGGACAGATGGATGGATGATAGATTGATGGATGGATGGATGGATGGATGGATGGATGGATGGATGGATGGATGGGTGGACGGACGGAGGACGATAGATAGATAGATAGATAGATACAGTAGATAGATAGATAGATGGTTAGATGGATGGATGGATGGATGATGGACGGACAGACAGACATAGATAGATAGATAGATAGATAGATAGATAGATAGATAGATAGATAGATAGATAGATAGATAGATAGATAGATAGGTGGATGGATGATGTATGGACAGATGGATGGATGGATGGATAAATGATAGATAGGTGGATGGATGGGTGGATGATGGATGGATGGATGGATAGATGGATGGATGGATAGATGGATGGATGGATGGATGGATGGATGGATGGATGGATGGATGGATGGACGGATGGATGATGATGATAGACAGATGTCTGTTTTCTGTACAGGTGCAGATCTTAGAGCGCTACGCCGCGTCTCGCTGGTTTTCACATTTATAATTCTGCTGGTTGGAATATGAAAACCATATTCTAAAGATCATGCAGTTCACTCTGCTTATGCATACTAGTTACTCATTATAACTGACAGAACATTTAATCAGATTTTCCAGCTTCAGTCTGTCCTTGTTATGATTCAAATACAGCACA
Source organism: Coreius guichenoti (assembly GCA_039654105.1). Lineage (NCBI taxonomy): Eukaryota > Metazoa > Chordata > Actinopteri > Cypriniformes > Gobionidae > Coreius > Coreius guichenoti. Next base: position 51,953,227 of record CM077169.1, on the reverse strand, counting down.
ATGTATTTTCCCTCTCCCAGGGTGACATTTAGTTGCATCATTTGTGGAACAAAGCAAATTGATTTGAACATTTTGACTGATGAATTTCAAGTGACTGTAGATCTTTCCAGTGAATGTATTCTCCAGCACACAGATCTCTGGCCACATTCACTCACTCTTACACTCACTATGAAAGCAAAGTGAGGCTCATTATAGACACACATCAAATATAGTCTCACGCTGTTGAGCTGTCGGCGCCCTTCTGCTTTAATCCATCTATTACAGAAGCTCCAGTGGATTCGTAAATCGGTTTTGTCCCAGACTCATAAAATGGCAACCGGTTTTGAACAGTGGGGGTCAAAGGTCATACTCTTATATTGATTTAGCTGAAGTAGAGGTATAAATTCTATGAAAAATGTGCTAGCTTCCCACAAAGCTCTTAGTCATTGGGATTTTCTAACCACGGTTTTCTGAGACACGCTAATGAGGGTCTCTGTCTGCTGATCTGCGGGATATTCTTTCAGTCTTCAATTCTGGTGCTTTATTTATTTTTTCAAAAATCTCAGAGCGTCTAACAGGTCATCATAAATACCATGAAGAGGTATAGTAGCCTGTTACTTGGGTGTATTGTGTGCGGCAAGCGCTAGTTTTGCAAACAGTATGGCGGCATTTTAATGCCATTAATAACCGAGCGCACAACTGATGCTTGCGCGTGCAGTAAATCACTCCCGCGAGAGAATAACAGATCTACACGCAAGGAAACGGCAGCCCGCGAGCTCCTTTTAAACTCTCGTTACATCACGAGTGGGGATACACATTTGATGTGCATTGTTTGTCTGGGAGAACAGCACGCTCAGTCGGCTCTCGAAGGGGCCGGCTGTGAGCATTGTGAGGCTTTGCCTCTGAGAGTGTTGCGATCCCGCCGGGCGCTCTTCGAGGCTCGCGTTCCCCGCGGCACAGGCCCCGCTGCTGCCGAGGGGTTCACAAATGGATCTGTCAGAGGGGTTAGAGACGGGCCCAGCCCTTTCTTTGCCTTCACCTGGCAGGTCCAGTGCTGCTTCTCTGGGTTCGGGAGCCCGCGCTGCAGTTTCTCCCGCCCAGGAAGTGGCCTTGACGCTACAGTTGTCCAGCTCCGAGGAGGTGGATGTCTGTAGTGTCGACGCAGGAATTGAAGACTCGCCACTTCAATCTCCTGCTAGTGAGGAGCTGGTGGAGGTTCTGAGCAGAGCTGTGGCCAGATTAAACATCGACTGACCACAAGAAAATCAGGAGCGCGTCTCAGAAAAAAGCAGACTCGATGAGCGCTTCTTGTTAGCCCGCTCTGTTCAGCCTCCACATTGGGGCTTACCGTTTTTTGCGGATCTCCACACCGAGGTGTCGAGAATGTGGAAACGGCCCATGTCATCTCGAATTTTCAGTCCCCAAACGTCTGTGTATAGTAACATCATGGGGCTGAAAAGGCATGGGTATGGTTCGATGGCGAGGGTGGAAGAGACACTTGCGAGCCATCTCTCTCCCGAGTCGGCGTTGGCCATTAAAGCCCCGACATTGCCCACCAAGCCACTGAGAGCTACATCGGCACTGGTGGGCAAAGCGTACTCGGCAGCGGGTCAGGCCGCCGCATGCCTGCACACTATGGCTATCGTGCAAGCATACCAGGTTGACCTGCTGAAAGACCTGGGGAGTAGCCACGAGATTGGAGCAGATGTAATCAATGAGCTCCGATCCTCAGCAGATTTAGCTCTCCGTGCCACCAAGGAGACGGCAAAATCTATAGGCCGCTCTATGGCAGCCCTGGTGGCCACGGAGAGGCATCTGTGGCTCAATCTTATGGAGATAAAGGAGAAAGATAAAAGCTTCCTACTTGATGAGCCGCTGTCTCCTAGGGGCCCCTAGTAGTTTTTCTGGCAGAGTGGGAGAATCTGCCAAATATATCTCAGTGGGTCCTGCAGATGGTAAAAATAGGGTACGCCATCCAGTTCAGTTTCAGCGGGGTTCTGCCCACGCTGGTGGGCTCCGAGCAGGCTCTGATTATGACTCAAGAAGTACAGACCCTCCTGTGGAAAGGAGCCATAGAAAAGGTCCCTCTGTCCGACAGGGAGTCAGGGTTCTACAGCCGGTACTTCATCGTGCCAAAGAAGGATGGGGGGCTGCGCCCTATTCTAGATCTGCGCATCCTCAACCACTAAGTAGCAAAGCTCAAGTTCAGGATGCTTACACTCAAACATATTGTGTCTCAAATCAGGTCCGAGGACTGGTTTGTCACGACAGATCTCAAAGATGCTTATTTTCATGTCTCCATCCTTCCGCAGCACAGGAAGTACCTGAGGTTCGCTTTTGGGGGAGAAGCGTACCAATATCGGGTGCTTCCCTTCGGTCTAGCACTTTCACCCCGCACCTTCACCAAGTGTGTAGACGCGGCATTAGCCCCCTTGCGTATGCAGGGGATCCGCATTCTCAATTATATCGACGACTGGCTGATCCTAGCACAGTCAGCACGCCTGGCGGTTCAACATCGAGATGTTGTTCTCGCACACATGAGGAAGTTAGGACTGAGGATCAACTTCAAGAAAAGCGTTCTTTCTCCAGTTCAGAGAATAACGTATCTAGGCGTGAGTTGGAACTCTCTGTGCAGGCCCGCTTATCAAAGCCTCGCATAGGGTCGATCCTCTCAGCAGTAAAAGGGGTGACGCTAGACCAGTTACTCACTGTTACAAACAGTATCAGAGGTTGTTAGGTCTGATGGCAGCAGCATCCAACGTGATTCCTTGTGGCCTGTTGTACATGAGACCGTTACAGTGGTGGCGGACAGCACATCGGTGGTCACCTATATAAACCATCAGGGGGGTTTGAGGTCGCGCCTATTATACAAGTTGGCTCGCCAGATCCTCCTGTGGGCCCAAGGGAAACTGCACTCAGTCAGGGCAGTCTACATCCCAGGGCGCCTGAATGTGGAAGCAGACATCCTGTCGAGGCAGGGGCCGAGGCCCGGGGAGTGGAGACTCCACACCGAGGTGGTGGAGCTCCTTTAGGAGAAGTTTGGCAGGGCCGAGGTGGACCTGTTTGCCACACACGAAAACACACATTGTCGACTGTGGTTCTCCCTAATGTCTCCAGCTCCTTTGGGACTGGACGCAATTGTACAGGAGTGGCCTAGGCTGCCCCTGTACGCATTTCCCCCGATTGCTCTGCTTCCGGGAGTTCTAGAGAGAGTGCGCCGGGACGGGGCCCGTCTTCTGCTAGTAGCTCCGTTCTGGCCAGCCCGAGTTTGGTTCTCGGACATTGTGTCGCTCCTCGACAGCCCTCCCCTGGAGATTCCGTTCAGGAGGGACCTTCTCTCTCAGGTGGGCAACGCCATCCTGCACCCTCGCCCAGAGCTGTGGAATCTGTTGGCTTGGCCCCTGAGGGGGCCCAGCTCATAAGTTCTGGTCTCTTAACCTTTCTACACTCTAGAGCTCCCTCCCCGAGGAAACTGTAAGCTCTGAAGTGGAGACCTCTTCACCTCATGGTGCAGAGATCACCTGTGGGATCCAGTTAACTGTCCTTGGAAATTCCTAAAATTCCTGGCCCTGCCTGCCCTTGGAATTTGCTCCCGGTATGGCTAAAGCTTTTCTGCACCTTAGACCGGGTTACGTTCCTAAGGTTCCCACTAAGACCTATAGTACTTCAGGCCTTTTGTCCTCCACCGTTTCTGATGTCAGACCAGGAAAAATCTAATCTGCTTTGCCCTGTTCGTGCACTGGATGCTTATGTCCACAGAGCTGCCCTGCGGAGGAAATCAGAACAGCTATTTGTCAGTTACGGGCCACCCTCGAAGGGGGGTCCGGCTTCAAAGCAGAGGATGAGCAAGTGGGTAGTCGAGGCTATTTCACTTGCTTATGTGGCGGCCGGACAGCCTTCCCCTTTGGCTGTCCGGGACCACTCAACCAGGAGTATGGCTGCCTCTCAGGCATTTTTGGCAGGGGCCTCTCTGCAGGACATTTGTGACGTGGCAGGATGGTCCTCACCACTCACCTTTGTCAGGTTCTACGAACTAGACATTAATGTTACTCCGGGGTCTCGGGTGCTTGCCTCCTAGCCTCCTAGACAATATTTCAGGCGGACATCCGGCTCCTATGGGGGCGTGGGTATTCTCGTTCCCAAAGCGGTGACGCAGCGTGAGTTACGTATGTAACCGAGACTCCCTTGCCATACTCCCCGCATGCCCGAAAGCGTCTTGCTTCAGCCTTTTACAGAAGCTAGCGGCGTTTGTTTGCCGGTATGCTTTATACCTTCCGGGTCTATGACGTCACCCGCCTATGACGTTCCGTCTCTCCATTGGACTGATTACACACGTGCTTCACGACGCAATCACGCAGAGGCGTTCCCAAAGCAGTGACGCAGCGTCTCATACATACGTAACCGAGACGTTATATTTGCTGTAGTTCACCGCTACATTACCACTATATTTCCACTAAACAGTATCTATGTTTACCCAGCCACAATTATATCACTTCTGAGAACTTCAGAAATGTGAAAAGTGTCCATTAAATAGTTGTAACTATGATTTAAAAAAAAAAATAATAATATGTTCAGATGTGGTCAGGTGTACTCATACTGTGCACTGTATGAGTACACCTGACCACATCTAAACATATTATTATAAAAATAAATAAAAAAACTAAATGTGTCCTAGATATAAAGATTAATTTCTAAATTGGGTTTCAGAGGGGTATGATCATTCATGCTGTGTACTGTAACTGGAACTGCAACCTTTCAATGGGGTAAAGTGCTGAAACCCTTTTATACTGTATTTAATGCAAAATATATTAACCACTCAAAACTGACAAAGAATGATAACAAAAAGCTTACATAACAACTCTTGCTTACTGATATGAACAAGTGGTTTATCTTTCATCCAAAGCCACATGAAGCAATTTTGAATTTAGAATCATAGTTACAACTATTTAATGGACACTTTTCACATTTCTGAAGTTCTCCGAACTGATATAATTGTGGCTGGGTAAACATAGATACTGTTTAGTGGAAATATATTGGTAATGTAGCGGTGAACTACAGCAAATATAACTATGTGTTCTCATTTTTCCCCAGTAGGTACAGCTCCATAAAAATAATAAATAAAGTTAATATAGTATCTGGTAAGGACATATAATATGAATAATGCAATCAATCAGTCAGTAAATAGTTTAACTCACTTGCATCTGGTCCAGCTATGTCTAATCGTTTTACAACAGGCGTCCAATCACAACTGACTTCTGGAAAACGGAATTAACCAATGACATTTCAGGTTACAATGAAATAAGTAAAGTCCCGCCCCACGACTGCCAAAAATAACAAGTTTTCGCGTGAGCAAAATAGAAGATCGAGCGCGAGTGTGGGGAATAATGACGCGCGTGCTGCGAGTTGTGTCCAAGCACACAAGGGCTTGATTTGCGCGCAGAGGAGGTGTCATGCGCGCGCGCGGGTTTAAAAGGAGCTCGCGGGCTGCCGTTTCCTCGCGTGTAGATCTGTTATTCTCTCGCGGGAGTGATTTACTGCGCGCGCAAGCATCAGTTGTGCGCTCGGTTATTAATGGCATTAAAATGCCGCCATAAAACAGCTTGTACATTTGTTAGATTGCAACTTTAGAGTTGGACATTTTCCATTCCTCAGCACGGCTGGCTCAGCTGCAGATGAAACGCCGTTCTCCACGGAGAGACATTGTCCTGACAATCTGTGGCACCATATGAGACGTTAAACACTGCATTGTGTGACTACAAAAACACTGCAGAGCTAGAAACCTGTGAGCTGTTCAAGTGCTTCTCTTCTCCTTTCATTTAGCAGTGTATTGTTAATGTTGAATGACTGCATAATTAGTTTTAATTCTGGTGAGTTTAGAATAAATGACCCACAGTAAGACGTCAACTGTACATATAATTTAGAATATAAAAGTTGATTTCACAACTTTTTTTAATATCACTGACAATGCTCTACCGCTGTGATTTCTGGAGGTCTTGCTCTTTGCATTGTAACTCAATAATTCAAGTGAATATTTATTTATTTTTAAATAAGAAACAGTGTAACTTCACAATTATTTTGTTTTAATTGAAGTTCTGTTTATTTTATTTTGAACATTAGAATTGGTGCCCTTTGGTTGGAGGATTGATTGGTTTGATCGTTGGTTAGTTAGATGGTTAGTGTTATGTTATTTTATATATATTATTTAATATGCTTTTTTTCATTTTAGTTTTAGTTTATTATGTTGTTGTTTTTTTTTACATTTCTATTAAGCTGTACTTTATTAAAGGCAATTTAAGGCAACATTTCTAAGCTATTTGTGACCATGGACCACAAAACCAGTCATAAGGGTAAATTTTTTTAAAATGAGATTTATACATCATCTGAAATAAATAAACAAGCTTTCCATTGATGTATGGTTTGTTAGGATAGGACAATATTTGATACAACTATTTGAAAATCTATAATCTGAGGATGCAAAAAAAATCTAAATATTGAGAAAATCGCCTTTAAAGTTGTCCAGATGAAGTCCTTAGCAACGCATATTACTACTAATACATTTGTTATATAATTACGGTAGGAAATTTACAAAATATCTTCTTGGAACATGATCTTTACTTAATATCCTAATGATTTTTGGCATAAAAGAAAAATGGATAATTTTGACCCATACAATGTATTGTTAGCTATTGCCACAAATATACCCGTGAGACGCATGACTGGTTTTGTGGTCCAGGGTCACATTTAAGTTTAAGTTTTGCATTTAGTATCTATATTTTGTTTTTATTTCAGATTTAATGCAATTAACAAAAACAGTTTAAATAGTTTAAGTTTTAGTTAGTTAAATGGTTAGTCATTTGGTTGATCGGTTGGTTTGCTTGTTGAATAGTATAGTAGGTTGGTCTCTCGGTGACTTGTGTATAATTGCATTTAAAGTGTCAGATGATGAATCTACACAGGGATTCTGGGGAACCAATTTCTCCTTTTCATTATATTTGGAATTTATCCGAGGAAAGTCCTCGACCAGAAGATCAGTACAGAGACGCTCACCACGACACTCACAATTTAATGGAGGAACATCATTACTTCTCCATTAAGTTTGAAATGTAGATTACATCTGAACAGTGATTGAACAGAACGAGCCATAAAGAGCAGGAAGTGATAGAATGAAACAGAAGAGGAGAGCATGTGAGGTGTGGAAGTGACACGCGGCTTGAATTACGGATGATGTTCATTTCATTGTAAGGCATTGTCCATGAAAGGCTTCGGCATGCAGCACACAGAAGCATTGTTTTCAAGCAGTCTGTGTTAAAATACAGAACAAAACTGGATCATTTTCTTTGGATGAAAGCAAACATGTTTCACTAGAATTGAACCACTTTAGTGATGTTATGTGAATATAGGGTTAGGGTTAAAAAAAAGAAGAAAAAATGTGTGCATATATATATATATATATATCCGTTTGCGGCAACTGTCATGGCGGTCGAGCAAACCCACCATTTTTTAAAAAAAAAATACTGTTGTTATGTCTTGAAATGTAGTTTTAAGAGTTTTTTAGGCAAGAATGTAGTTATTTAGACCTCAAATATGTGACTCATATATAAACATAGCGCCGCAGATATGATTCAGATTTAGACGCGTTCGCAGATGTGAGCTCCAGACGGTCAGCGGTCGTTCAGCACTCATGTACCCGCAGAGAACAGCTTCATCTCGGACAGTCCTTCGGGAATTTGCCGCTGGCTCTTACTGTATGTAGATAGTGGTTATACATGAGATATAATTCATATGGGGTTTATCAAACGGGCAATCTTTGTTCTTATTAATCTATTACTTGTTCCAGAGCAAACTGATTTGGGTTAAGGGGAAAATTACGTTTCATAACTTTATATTTAGGCTATATTTAACTTAATCCTGTATTAGAGCGCCGCTTTTGTACGTTTGAATGAATTGTTTGCTTGTGTTTATTTCCTATTGTCTTTTATAATGGCTATTGTTGTTAATTTAAATATTGTTGGTCAATAAATATTATGTTATATAAATAATATGCTGTATTTGGTATTGAGAAAAGGTCCATTAGTGATCGTGATTCAGTGTAAGGTACATTACTACGCCATTAGATGGCGACAAAGACTGTCTTTATGAGTGAGTCTCTGGTCAGAACAAAGAAGTTGATTTAGCGCTGTCATTGGAAATCTTTTAAAAGGACAAAGACAAAGATATCGCTTTCCTCAGCGGACATTCAAACTGATTTTATAATGGATATAATATTATGAACATCGACCTGAAGAATGAATGCTATATCAGATGCAGGTAATACACTCGTTTAGTCGATCTCTCTCTCATAATACTCTACATAATGCAATAATCTTCAGTGAAGCGACTCAGTGTTTCTTCGTCTCTAGCTCTAAAGTGATGTTTCAGAATTAGAGATTTGAATCCGTGGAGGAAGGAAGTAGTTCTGACACTCATTATTTATGAATACATTTTCTTATTTTTTACTCACTTGTGCCGCCAAACTTTTGTATAAACGCAATATTACACTCGTAGCCGTGCAATATGGCTGTATATCAGCACGGCTGTGATTCGGCTGTAGGATATCTTAGTTAAATCTTACTCGTTTGATATAATAGACATTTTGTGGTGGACTCGGGAAGATGGATTTCTTACATTCTGCTGTGTGATATTAAAACATACAGTAAAGATAAGGTAACCTTTCAAATTTTAATTAAGTAATAAAGTGAAGTAGAGATATGAGGAGAGATTCGATAAATGAAAGGGTTATTTTTGTTCTATTTGCTCAGAATCAAGTCTATGAGAGATTCTGTAGTTCATTTTGAGAGATTGCTCTAACTTTGAACTCCTCCAGTATAATGGGGTTTCAATTAGACTCTCAAAACCTCTTCATGTGCACATTGACAGGCACACGATGTTCAAGACCGAGAATACTTGACAGAATCTCATGATTATAATTTTTTTTTTTCCCACTTGTTTTTAGTCTTTGCCTTTGCAGTCAAACTGACCAGATTCACCTCCACTCTCACCTTATAGAACTTTAAATTCAACACTCTTACAATATTCATTTTCTCTCCTTCTAATAAAGGTTCCAAAAGGTGTTTTTTTTTCTCAGCAGTGACATTATTAAAGAAACCATTCTGGGTTCCAAGAAGAGCCTTTCATGAACCTTTCATTTGTTAAAAGAACTTTTTTTTTTCTTAAGTGTGAAGAACTTTTTAATAATCTGAAGATTTGTTTCCCATTATAAAGAACCTTTTTGCAGTTAAAAGGTTCCATGGATGTTAAAGGTTCTTCATGGAACCTTTGATGCCAATAAAGAACCTAGGGGTGAGCGGGAACGCGGGGCTAGTTGTAAAACACATGGTTTAAAACTTTCCACACGTCAGCATGACGAAACTTAAGGTGCGTTCACACTTGTAGTTCGGTTCACTTGGTTCGTTTGGTCCGGACCAAAAAAAAGAAGAAAAAAAAAACATTTAGTCCTGGTCCGATTAGCGTTCAGATTGGCATTTTTATCACCGAACCAAAAGATACCGAACCTAAAGGCATAGGGATACTTTCTCAACCTGATTGGTCGGCTTTTATGACGTATTGCCTATTTTGAGACGGAACTTAGCGAACATCCAAAACAAAGCTGTGTGCTGGGCTAAATGCTCTCGTTGTGTGTGTGTGTGTGTGTGTGTGTGTAGCTACATATGATGGTGTTTTGACCAGCTGAGAACTCGTGAAGAGCTTATAAAATGTGTGAAGGAGTCAAAACAGCGGCAGGAATCCCTCCATCACACACACAAACACAAACGAATATCTGCTGCGAGGAGACGCGGTTCTGACGCCTGTACCGAACTGTGATGGCCAACATCGCGACTACCGATATGCGTGAGCATTCTGTCCTTTTTAGGGTTACATCTTCCTGTTTTGGTTCGTTTACATGTCTTTGGTCCGTGTTGCATTCATATATCATGCAAACCGCACCAGAGTTTGTTTGGAAGCGGACCGAGACCCATCTTTTCAGCTTGTTTGGTGGCACCAGGGTTCAGATGGCAGTGTTCACACTTATTCAAATGAACCACACTAACAGAGCAATCGCACCAGGGCTCATTTTAATCCAACCAAACATGCCAAGTGTGAACACACCCTTAGTGTATTTACTAGTTGCCATATCAAAAAAAAAAAAAAAAATTGCGGCAAAATTAAAAAATCTTTGGAAGATATCACTGAACATTTATTTAACCATAGCAAAAGTAAATTTCTTACTGAAGTTCATTTTTCATCTCGGTTTTTTATGTTTATTTAAAACTAGACAAATCTGATATTATTTTAATCTTATATCTGTTATTTAACAGTTGAGATAGGTCTTTAATGTTAATCTAACCAGCAGAAGACACGAGCCGGGGTTAAATCCCAGTTGCGCAGGTGGGGCATGTTGTCACACTGCGTTACAATGAGCCCCTATTAGAACTATGCTATTATATTCTGTACTTTTATTAATTCTATTGCTAAACCATGAGAAAAAGGTGAATAATGACTGAGAGTCAATGTTCAGAAATTATTAATTATTATTGTTTTGAACTATGTATAGCTGTGTTTTGCGGTGTGTTTGTCAAACTCAAAAAAAGAGTTTCTTTTGAATTATTAAAAAATCCCATTATTTTATATGAAAAAGTTGATTAAAATTTATTGAAAGAATATTTTTGTTGGTCTACAACAAATAACATTTTAAGCTGTCATATGGTCATGTTATAATGTGCCCCACCTATGGGGCATGTTGTCACATTTCACTTCCATTCTTTTGGGGTATATCAAGAAAAAAGTATACACTGTATTAATGAAACAAAACTGACTGCATGTTGGTGGAAATTAGATTATTTATAATACTTTTTTTTTTTCGAGGAGAAATAGAATGAGAATTTGTATAATTATACAACATTTTAATAGGATGAGCTGGGCTACTTAGCATGCTAAACTGTGCTCATTTTTACCTTGGTATATGAGCCATTTCAGCGTTTTGTTTCAGATGTGTTGCACTTTCAGGCTTGCCCTCATATTGCTTCTTGCAGCTTTATATGTTGTTTCTAGTAAATGGCATGGTGCAACAAAACACTTGTTGGATGTAATCAAGGAAACATGAAAAAGTGATTTGAACAGCGCCTTGATTGCACAAATGTTACCTCTACAGTAGTAGCCAATGCAGCAATTTTACCACCTTAAGTACCCTTTAGTGTGTAGGAAGATTGTAGTGTGGAAGAAATTCTGAAACTTACAGTATGTTTTCATACTGCAATGAACTCTTATATGTGAACAGGTCAAGCATATTTTGATTCCTTTATGTTAAGACCCATTTTAAGTTGAAAATGGCAGAATATTCCTTCAACTAGTCTGTTATGAGAGGCTACCTCAACAATGCCAGAAGCCATTAAAATGTTTGTCTTTAATTAACTTTAAAAGTTAATGGATTACTGGCACTGATATTGCAGACCTTTCCATCATTGTATGTGTCAAAGTGTCTGCATTCCCATTAGCCCAGCCTGTGACCCTCATCAACCCCATTCACCGGCGCCCTCTGGAAATGCCACTCTCATACAGAATAAATTACTGGCAAATCTACTCCATCGTAATAACAGCTGAAAAGCTCTCATCCCTGGCACAACCTGGCTGTATCACAAAACAGAACAAAGGTGTCAGACATATGATGATCAGACTTACTGGCAGAGGTCCCTGCGTGCCAAACTACCTAGAATGAGGCTTCGGAGGTGTTTATAGTCTAATAATCATTATCATCAGATTTTTTAAAAAGACCATTATATTTGAGTCCAGCACTTTTCAGGGCTCCAAAGCTCTAACAGTGAATGGTAAAGAGTAAAGACGAAAAGAATAGGGTGGTCATTTTTGAATATAACTAACTCCCTCTCTCTCATCCCCCCTCAAATTGAGCCCTACTTAATGGCAAAAGAAAACTCTTGACAGTCTTGCTTGATACATTTGGTTATTTAGAGTTTGAAAATGTCATTTTCAGTTGAATACATGTGTTATATGTGCATTCCATCTAAATAGTAATTGTTGAGTATTGTACATAAGTTGAAACTTAGTGTGTGTTCACACTTGGCAGGTTAAAACGATTTCTGGTGCCATCCGAACCCTAGTGTGCACCAAACAAGCAAAAATGATGGGTCTCTGTCCACTTCCAAACAAACTTTGGTGCATATGAACACAATGCTGACCAAAGACATCTAAATGGACCAAAACAGGACATGATGAAAAGGACAGAATTCTCAAGCATACCTGTTTTTTTTTTCTCATTTTCAGCAGATGCATATGTAAAATAACACGATCATCAACATTAAACAGCATATAAATCAAAACGGCCTAATGTTACTGAATGAAATGTCGCCCCAGGACGAGCTATAGGACTGTGAAACTTTGGGGTGTTGTTGGACTCCATCTACTCCATCTGTGTTTTGATCATCGTTCTGAATCTGATCCAGATGTAGTCTTTGACAAAAACACGATTTTCTCAGCTTTTTGCTCAAAATGCTTTTTTTTCTTTTTTTCTTAAAAGCAGAGGCCCTGTTCTTTCATTTGATATATTGCATGTTCAGATATTCATACCACAAAATATTTTGGGGGCCATGAAAATTTTGTGATCAAATGATCAAAAATGCTGGCGCTGACTCCGCGGGCAGGGAAAGAGTAAAAAAATTGACTATAATCATTGCCTCAATGTAATTAAATAAGCTCTCACAACAGTAATGGGGGTTGCCATTGGTGATCAGTTGAGTGTCTTTTGAAGAAAAGCAAACCTTAGGGCCCTATTTTAACGATCTGAGCTCATGGTCTGAAGCTCATGGCGCAGGCGCACTTAGGGCGTGTCCGAATCCAGTTTTACTAGTTTAACGACGGAAAAAAATGGTCGGCGCGCCCGGCGCATGGTCCAAAAGGGTTGTACCTAGTCTCTTAATGAGTCATGGGTGTGTTTTGGGCGTAATGTGCAATAAACCAATCAGAGGCTCATCTCCCATCCCTTTAAAAGCCAGTTGCGCTCGCACCATGGCGGATTCGCTATTTATGTGTGAGCAGAAAGACTGAACGCTTCTCCAGAGAGGAATCCTTTTATTTTTAATATTTAAAAATGTTTGTGTGCTGCTGCACGTCCTTGTGTGTGTAAGCAGAGTGTACACGCGTTGTGCACCGCCTATAAGCGCATATTACTAACACACCCTTTAAATAACACAAAAAATACTGCGCTATTGACTTTAGAGCAGGTTTGTGTTGGTCAATGGCGCAGTCGTTTTCAGTTCCTCAAAATAGCAACGCACCAACAATGCTCCTGAACACACCTGGTTTTCAGACCAGCACGCCCATGGGTGAACAGATGCGCCAGTGCATTTGCTATTTAAACAATGTGGAGCTGGACGTGAAAATGATAACTGTGTCAGGCTGAAACTAGCAAAAAACACTTGCATTGCATCTGGCGTCGCATTGCGCCAGGTGTATGATAGGTCCCTTAATCTGCTGCATTACTAATCCTAAATCTGTAAGCACCAAATCAAATTTGTAGGTTCATCCACACATAAAAAAAAAATTAAAAAAAATAAGTGGGGTTCACACTAGATTCACCAACAGGAGCACTAATCACTATAATGGTATGTTCTTGTGCACGAGTGTGAGAGTGATTGTTAACTAATGTGAAAAGAGGCAAATAATATAATATAAATCTAATTCTCTTCCCCTGTTTTTCTAAAAGTAAATGAGACAAAACAATCAATCAGTCAGTCAATCAATCAGTCAATCCATCCATCCATTCTTCCATCCATCCATCCATCCATCCATCCATTCTTCCATCCATCCATCCATCCATTCTTCCATCCATCCATCCATCCATCCATTCATCCATCCATCCATCCATCCATCCATCCATCCATTCTTCCATCCATCCATCCATCCATTCTTCCATCCATCCATCCATCCATCCATTCTTCCATCCATTCTTCCATCCATCCATCCATCCATCCATCCATCCATCCATCCATCCATTCTTCCATCCATCCATCCATCCATCCATCCATTCTTCCATCCATCCATCCATCCATCCATTCTTCCATCCATCCATCCATCCATCCATCCATCCATTCTTCCATCCATCCATCCATTCTTCCATCCATCCATCCATCCATCCATCCATCCATTCTTCCATCCATCCATCCATCCATCCATCCATTCTTCCATCCATCCATCCATCCATCCATTCTTCCATCCATCCATCCATCCATCCATCCATCCATTCTTCCATCCATCCATCCATCCATCCATCCATCCATCCATCCATCCATCCATTCTTCCATCCATCCATCCATTCTTCCATCCATCCATCCATCCATCCATCCATCCATCCATCCATTCTTCCATCGGAACTTTTTGTTTGCCACTGGCTCTCTCATTAGGGCTTTCTCTGTAAAGCCGCTGTGGGACCATTGGTATTGTGAAAAGCGCTATGCAAATAATCATGAATGGAATGAATTATTTGTAATTCTTTCCTGAATAAATCAGTGATCCTGGAGAGACTGTTTTGGCTATTTAGGATTGATTATTGTACTCAAGGGGAGGTTCAGGATCAGGGATTGGTGAATTATACACCACTAGTGTTGACTGTTCTGCAATAGTCATTTTTACTTGGCATTACAAAGGCTATGATTCATTTACAGACATGGGCAAATGCTGAATCAACAACGCTTGCATATCCCTGAAGCGGTCTTTCCCATTGCAGTTCTCCTCTGGCCAATGAACAGTGTATGATTATGATTCAGGCACCATTACAGGTCAGAAGTCAGATTATGATCGGAACATTCAGAATATTTATCCAATTCCATCTGGTTGAAGATCAGATTCATCACACCGGTATGGAGATGGGTTAGTTGAGGATCAGTGCCACTGGATGTCGTGTCGATGAGGCCTTCACAGGGGAGAGTCTAGTTGACACGGTCTCTGCTGGCACTTCCGGGATGCGTTGTGGTCGTGTCTAGGCGCACGGTCCTTCATCTGATCTGGATATGGCCCGGATCCAGCTCACTACATCATGCCTTGTGGTCGTGTCTAGGCGCAGGTCCACCATCTGATCTGGATACAACCCGGATTCGGCTGACTACAGTAAACCTTGGGATAAACAGAGAGACTGATATTAGCGTATCTTATGATGTAAAAGATTTAAACTGACAAGAGTGTGTCTGCTTCCCGAACAATGCTAGGAAAAGGATTTACCGCCAGCAGTTGATTTTGATATTCTAGGTATTATCAACTGGCCAAAATTTTGAGATTGCAATAGACGTGAAGGACTAAAATGCGTTAAGAGCTCGCTCAAGTACTGGGGAGCTAAACCATTTAGTGCTTTGTAAGTAATTAGCAAGATTTTAAAATGTATACAATGTTTAATAGGGAGCCAATGCAGTGTTGACAGAACCGGGCTAATATGGTCATACTTCCTGGTTCTAGTAAGAACTCGAGCTGCTGCGTTTTGGACCAGCTGGAGTTTGTTTATTAAGCGTGCAGGGCAACCACCCAGTAGAGCATTACAATAATCTAGCCTTGAGGTCATAAACGCATGAACTAACTGTTCATTGAGAGCATATGTCGTAATTTAGATATATTTTTAAGATGGAAGAACTTGTGTAATTATCTGAACTGTGTGTGAATGTAACCGTATTAAGGACTCAAATACAGGCCTGACAACTGTATTCTGTTGCTGTATGGCAGCTTGCTTTGTTTACGGGGTTACCAGATAACAGCTGCGTTTCTGCTGATCCATAAGCGCCATCTACTGTCAGAGAGTGGATGTACGTTTTCATTCAGCGCGTCTCCTTCACTCATTCCCCTATGCTTCTCATCCGCGTTTTAAGTGCCCACGATAACAATAGGCCTACCATGTTTGTTCATTATCGTGATATATATATATATATACACACAGTGGGGAGAACAAGTATTTGATACACTGCCGATTTTGCAGGTTTGCCCACTTACAAAGCATGTAGAAGTCTGTAATTTTTATCATAGGTACTCTTCAACTGTGAGTGACGGAATCTAAAACAAAAATCCAGAAAATCACATTGTATGATTTTTAAGTAATTAATTTGCATTTTATTGCATGACATAAGTATTTGATACATCAGAAAAGTAGAACTTAATATTTGGTACAGAAACCTTTGTTTGCAATTACAGAGATCATACGTTTCCTGTAGTTCTTGACCAGGTTTGCACACACTGCAGCAGGGATTTTGGCCCACTCCTCCATACAGACCTTCTCCAGATCCTTCAGGTTTCGGGGCTGTCGCTGGGCAATACGGACTTTCAGCTCCCTCCAAAGATGTTCTATTGGGTTCAGGTCTGGAGACTGGCTAGGCCACTCCAGGACCTTGAGATGCTTCTTACGGAGCCACTCCTTAGTTGCCCTGGCTGTGTGTTTCGGGTCATTGTCAATGCTGGAAGACCCAGCCACGACCCATCTTCAATGCTCTTACTGAGGGAAGGAGGTTGTTGGCCAAGATCTCGCGATACATGGCCCCATCCATCCTCCCCTCAATACGGTGCAGTCATCCTGTCCCCTTTGCAGAAAAGCATCCCCAAAGAATGATGTTTCCACCTCCATGCTTTACGGTTGGGATTGTGTTCTTGGGGATGTACTCATCCTTCTTCTTCCTCTAAACACGGCGAGTGGAGTTTAGACCAAAAAGCTCTATTTTTGTCTCATCAGACCACATGACCTTCTCCCATTCCTTCTCTGGATCATCCAGATGGTCATTGGCAAACTTCAGACGGGCCTGGACATGCGCTGGCTTGAACAGGGGGACCTTGCGTGCGCTGCAGGATTTTAATCCATGACGGCGTAGTGTGTTACTAATGGTTTTCTTTGAGACTGTGGTCCCAGCTCTCTTTAGGTCATTGACCAGGTCCTGCCGTGTAGTTCTGGGCTGATCCCTCACCTTCCTCATGATCATTGATGCCCCACGAGGTGAGATCTTGCATGGTGCCCCAGGCCGAGGGAGATTGACCATCATCTTGAACTTCTTCCATTTTCTAATAATTGCGCCAACAGTTGTTGCCTTCTCACCAAGCTGCTTGCCTATTGTCCTGTAGCCCATCCCAGCCTTGTGCAGGTCTACAATTTTATCCCTGATGTCCTTACACAGCTCTCTGGTCTTGGCCATTGTGGAGAGGTTGGAGTCTGTTTGATTGAGTGTGTGGACAGGTGTCTTTTATACAGGTAACGAGTTCAAACAGGTGCAGTTAATACAGGTAATGAGTGGAGAACAGGAGGGCTTCTTAAAGAAAAACTAACAGGTCTGTGAGAGCCGGAATTCTTACTGGTTGGTAGGTGATCAAATACTTATGTCATGCAATATAATGCAAATTAATTATTTAAAAATCATACAATGTGATTTTCTGGGTTTTTGATTTAGATTCCGTCTCTCACAGTTGAAGAGTACCTATGATAAAAATTACAGACCTCTACATGCTTTGTAAATAGGAAAACCTGCAAAATCGGCAGTGTATCAAATACTTGTTCTCCCCACTGTATATATAGTATTGCCTAACATGCAATAATGTGATTTAAGGACTACATTCACCTTAAAAAAAAAAAAAAAAAACTATCAGCAGATTTTGAAACATGTCTAATAGATGTCACTGACTTTACCTCATAGCGAATGGGATGTCCAGGGAATTTTTTTCTTTTTTCATGCATTTTTCAACTTTTTGACATTCTCACTGCTTGCTTTGCAGTGCTATGGTGGTTTATGTGTGGTAAGACATATTGATGTGAGGTTCAGGTAGGTGAAACATTACCTAGGTGTATGTGACCCTTGACCTCTGTTATTCTCAGCTTCCCACCTT
Source organism: Coreius guichenoti (assembly GCA_039654105.1). Lineage (NCBI taxonomy): Eukaryota > Metazoa > Chordata > Actinopteri > Cypriniformes > Gobionidae > Coreius > Coreius guichenoti. The sequence goes on along the minus strand of CM077169.1, from coordinate 51,935,359 downwards.
TCAGAGGAGGGGCTGCAGCTTTGCCCCAGCTAGCATCCATCAATAATTCAGGCTTCACATTAATTACAAAATCGCTCTGCAGGGTTCTGCTCTCCGCATGCGGTACAGGCTTACAGTCATCCATCACCCCTTTCAACCCACTCACATAAAGCTCACATTTCTCCTGAGGTCCAGACAACGGGGGAAAGCAATTCTTTCATTTCTGCAGGTCTCTCGGCAGGTGTTTGTTTGTGCGAGTGTGCATTAGAATGCAATCTTAACTGTCGCGATGTTGCCGTGCTCACCAGCTGTCATAGAGGAATTCAATTAAGACATCACAGGAACGGGGCGGGTGTGAATGATTAAAATTGTCAATAGCGAGCACAGTTATGAAATGCCACGGCAATATCATCCTCCTATGCATCACAAGACAAATGGCTTTCATCTAGCGCCACTGTGGCCCTTGATTGAATCAGCAAAATTTCAAAGGAATTATCCCGTTAATAATATTTCACCTGTTTCATATCCACTCCTATAGAGGCGGCAATCCAAAAATTGTTCTTCAACTTTAGATCTCACTGAAAACTGTAATTAGCTCCCAGCGGCATAACTGCCTCACATATGAAATATCTCTTCTGTTGGAGTTTGGAGCTAGAAATTATTCTGATTATTATCATTATTTGATCATCTACAGTAACATAATTTGAGTGTCATGAGAACATATATAGGTAACATTTCACCCTAAATAAATAAATATATATATATATATATATATTTTTCATTACTGTATGTATCAGACATCCATGTTTAATTCCCATTAGTCCTAGTGATTCTGCTGATAGATAATCATTACTGTAATATATTATTTTCACTGATTATTTTATTTTCTTTCTCTTTTTTTATTGCATTACAGTAGTTATGTCCTTAATTATTTTTTAGTAATATTATTAGGAGGATTTCGTTGGATGTTGTTACAAGTGAAAAAAATATTTATATTAGTTATTATGTGCAAAATGTGCAAATTAAAGTGCTCTGTACATAGAGGACATATATGGTTCAGTTCTAGGGAATTTCTTCAGTCTTACATTTACTGTAACACAAGCAATATTTCTGCTTTACTACAAATCAAAACATGTTATCAACACAAATCTGTTCATTTAGACAGCAATCCACATGATCCAAATGTTACGAGTCAGCACCACCACCATCTTCTAAAAAGCGAAACAAGTTCAGTTATAGCAAACAAGATAAGTTAAAATCATCTGTAACACTTTAGTTTAGGGTCCAATTCTCACTATTAACTAGTTGCTTATTAGCATGCATATTACTAGAATATTAACTGATTATTAGTACTTATTAAGCACATATCAATGTCTTATTCTGTATGACTATATTCTACATCTCTTAATCCTACCCAATACCTAAACTTAACATCTACCTTACTAACTATTAATAATCAGTAATTAGAAGTTTATTGAGGCAAAAGTCATAGTTAATAGTTAGTTAATAGCGAGACCCTAATCTAAAGTGTGACCAAATCATCACTTAGTGAATGATGGGTGAATAGTGTTCAGTTAGGAGTCACTGTTCAGTGTTAGTACATAAGCACATCATAGATACCATAAAATGACGACTGATGCTAAATTAAAAACTTTTTTGGTGACTGATTTCATGAGATTTGCCCATGTAGTTCATGTGAAATATCAACAATAATGCATTATAAGATCAGTTATCATCCATGGCTCTGTGTTTAATACAGAATCATCTTTGAATCAACTATAATAGCTTGTTAAAGCTGGTGTCCAGCCGCAGATGTAATGCTGTGTGTATGTCTGCAGAGCTTATTAGGGTGACATGTAATGCGAGCAGACAGGCTGGGGCAATGCCAGTGTCCTTGCCATGGGAAATCATGTTCAGTCTTGTTAGAGGAAGTTTGGACGCTTTGGCCTGCGAGGACCGCTAATAATCACCCCAGTGACTGTCACGGCTATGGACGTCCACCTGCTCTACAGAGCCAGCCAGACACACGCTCATTATGTACGCACATGTTCCACTGTGGGCAGCTGAAGCCACACGTGAACAGACACATGCGTGTATCACCTACAGTAACATCATTTGTCATCATGAATATCATGAAAACATATTTAATCCTAAAATAAAAAGAAATCAAAAATGTAACGTTATTTGCTAATTTTCACTCCAAATTTCCATGATGCATGCATTCCGACATACTATTATTATTATTATTATTATTATTATTATTATGGTGACACTTTACAATAAAGTCTCATTTGTTAACTCTTTTCCCACCACTGTTATACAGTAGGGGGCGCTATTACACATCTTCTGAAAGAGTACAGAATCTCCTGATCAAAACACAGGCGAAGAAGAAGCAGAAACAAACAATATCATATGTAATCATATGCATATGTAAAATAACGCAATCACATTAGTTAGTTGCATGTAATTATGCATAATTTACTGTTATTACTATGGTAAGTACATGTACCATATATAACAAGGACACTGTAAAATAAAGTGTTACCAAATGCATTAATGTTTCACCAATCATTTTTACATATTCGGGTCTTTAGAGACCCAGATATATATGTAACAGGGATGGCTCTCTAACTGCCACAATAGTATAAAACTCTCCTGATATAAAACTATCATTCTCAATGTCTTCAAAATCAATATTTTGATTCCTGACAGTTTCTTCACCAGATCCACCATCAAGTGGCCGTGACACTAATATTTGATTGCGCAGTACTCGCTGAGCCATTTCAAGTTTTGCTGATGATACTTCCTATTCTTTTGTTTTATGCCTGCGGTAATTATGAGTGAAACATCACATCATCATTGTGTATCAGACATCTGAGACAGATTGTGTATTGGGAAATAAAGTTGCATTGCACTTATTGAATCATCAGAGATTAAATTATTGTTGCACAGAAAAAAAAACGTACACTATTACATACCCCTGGGTCTCTAGCGACCCTATACACTTTTTTACAAAAATAGAAAAATAGAAAACAGACATTGTTTTATAACTGTATTTTTATATCGTTATAATGAATAGATTGAGGAATACTAAGAAGGTTGATGTCTAACTTTAAAAAAATGAATGAGGAAGAGGGTAGTGAATGACGTCCTGGGTCAATAAAGACCCATGGTGAACCAAACCCTAACCCTATAGTAAGTACATGTTGTTAATTAATATTACTCAGTACTTAAATATATAATTACACAGTGACAAGGACACCTTAAAATAAAGTGTAACCCTTTATTTTAAGGTGACGTAGTTACATTGTACTTACTCAAATAAGTGCTGAGTAATATTAATTCACTGTAAAAAGTGATCAGTTGACTTAACTTTAAAAAAGTGAGGAAACCCATTGCCTTCAAATGATTAAGTAAACAAACTTCATGCATAATTGAAAAAAATTAAGTTATGTGGAATGGTCAAGTTCACATAACTTTTTTTTTTTTTTTTTCAATTGAAGGTTATTACTTAATAATTTTAAAGCAGTGGGTTTCCTCACTTTTTTTAAGTTAAGTCAACTGATCACTTTTCACAGTGACGTACTTACTATAGAGTCACGGTTAAGGTTAGGGTTTGGTTTAGGATTAGTTCATTGTAATTATGAATAATTTACTGTTAATACTATAGTAAGTACATGTAGTAACGTGTAACTATGTCACCTTAAAATAAAGTGTTACCCAATATTTTCTTACATCATTTAACATTTTAGTTCAGAGTTCATTAACTAACGTTAACAGATACAACTTTGTCTTAAAAATGTATTAGTAAATGCTGAGATTAACTAAAATGAGTAAAAGCAGAAGTATTGTTAACTATTATTGTTAACTAATGTTAACAAATGAAACCTTGATTGCAAAGTGTTACCCGTATTATTCCTAAAAATGATTCTACTTGGATACTGTAATACACTATTTTTACTGATTATTTTATTTTTAATTAGCATAAATTTAAGGCACACTGTAAAAAAAAAAGAAGAAAAATTCAAAGTTATAAATAAAACAGATTATTGGAGTACGTTTTACAAGGAAATACTATTTCAGTCTTTCTACGTCAAAATTTCATGTTAAATATAATGATGTGTTACTTGCCACTTCTTTGTAATTATTATAATAATTAATTATTAATACCAATTTCTAAGCGACCTTTTTTTCCCAGTGCAGTTGCAGTATGACAACTTCAAAAGCTTTCTGTTTGTTTCTCTCATTCCTGTGGTCTTTAGATGTCTCTCTTTCAAGCTTCTTTTTACTTTTTCTCTGTTTGCGCTAGCCAGACTTTCCAATTTGCAGCTTTTTGTGCCACTTGTACAGTATGTGAAGAATCCACCTGACATGTACAACACTCAGCCACTGTTTTGTTTTTGCTTTTCCACTGAGACTAATTTGTCTCATGTTGTTTATTTTTGTGAGCAGATGTATTGGACGGCACTGAAAGCGTATCTTTTTTTTTGTTCACAGGCTGGTGTCATTTCCTCTCATGTGTCTGATCAGCAGACATTTATACGTTACATGATCTCAGGTCAAGCTCCAATTAATTTCTTTGCTTCTTGTGTTTTTCTATCTTTGTCTAACTTCACAGAAAATACTGTCAGTAATAAGAAACATGAGATTTTTGCTTGAGGTGCTATTGAAATGAAGAGCACTCACCATGAATGCGTATCTCAGCATGCATTGAATGGAAAAGCATTCAGTCTGGTTTTGAATGCGACTGATTCAAGGACACAGTATGAGTCACATGCTGAATCTCCACTGACAGCTGCAACAGTCTTTGTTCAGCAGTTGGTTGGCAAATTAATTGTATTGTTTGTTTGTTTTTTTAGTGTTCTGGATGGCTGCTGATCAAAGTCATAAACCAAAGAGCAGTGGCAATGTGAAAGCCATGAAACTCATATAATATAACTCATATAGTATATTTTATCCAGAAGGTAAACACAATAAATCTATGCTGCTCAAGTATAAATTGCACCTTTAATTACAGCAAATGCCTGACAACTTTAAGAGTCTACAAAAGTGTTTATAATAGTGTAAAAATGTTTAATATTTTCCTCAGAATAAGGAAGCCTAATCATTTCATTGAAGTGAATTAGTTGCAAGCATGTTATACTTAGATTTGTGATTAAAATAATGTTATTTTATATTTTACTATTTAATACTAAATAATTTCAGATGAATTGGTTAAAAACAATTGAAGCTAGTTAATATAGCATTACTGAGATTTGCAGCTCTCGTTATGCTTTGCAAATTACTAGAAGAGAATGTTTTTACATACAGTAATTGCATAAGGTTACTCTTTATTTTGATAGTCCACTTTAGACATTCTACTAACTATAAGTAAATAATAAGTCAGCTAACTCTCATTAATGTGCAACTACATGTCAACTAACTCTCTTTAGAGTATTAGTAGACTGTTGGGTTAAGGTTAGGGTTAGTAGAATAAGTTGACGTACTTGTAAGTTAGCAGATATTAAGCAGAGAGACTATTAATACTCTAATGATAGTTAGCTGACATGTAGCCATAGTGGTCACACTTTAGTTTAGGGTCCAATTATTATTATTAACTATGACTTTTACATCAATAAACTCCTAATTATTAATAGTTAGTAAGGTAATTGTTAAGTTTAGGTATTGGGTAGGGATGTAGAATAAGGTCATGCAGAATAAGGCATTAATATGTGCTTTATAAGTACTAATAAACAGACAATTTATAATGCATGCTAGTAAGCAACTAATTAGTAGTGAGAATTGGACCCTAAACTAAAGTGTTACCCTCATAGTTAGTTGACTGTTGACTATTAAAAACAAAGTGTAACCTTACATAATACAATGAACCAAAACATTATGAAGTGAATATAGTTGATAATCTCCTAACAAGGCCACATATTAAAGGATTAGTTCACTTCAAAATGAAAATTTCCTGATATTTTACTCACCCCCATCTCATCCAAGGTGTTCGTGTCTTTCTTTCTTCAGTTGAAAAGAAATTAAGTTTTTTGAGGAAAACATTCCAGGATTTTTCTCCCCATCATAGCCTTCCATGGCAACCAAAATGTTGATGGTCTAAATCAATGCAGTTTCAAAGGAAGGGCTTCAGAGGCTCTGCACGATCCCAGACGAGGAATAGGGTCTTATCTAGCAAAACGATCGGCCATTTAAAAAAAAAAAAAATTAAAAATGAATATACTTTTTAACCTAAATTGCTCATCTTGCGCTGCTCTGCGACGTGCCACGGATTGCGAAATCACGTCTGAAAGGTCACGCTAGACGTAGACGGAAGTACCGCCCCCCGTGTTTACAAAGCGCTCGTGCAAAGACTAATACAAACATCCTTTACCAAAAACACTCCATCTTCAATTTCAAAATCGTCCAACATCGTTGTTTTACCTTTTTTTTCTAAAGGACGTTTGTATTAGTCTTCGCATGTGCGCTTTGTAAACACGGGGGCGGTACTTCTGCCTACGTCTAGTGTGACCTTTCCGACGTGATTACGTAATCACTGGCGCTCCGCAGAGCAGCGCAAGATGAGCAATTTAGGTTAAAAAGTATATACATTTTAAATTTTTTTGTGAAAATGACTGATGGTTTTGCTAGATAAGACCCTATTCCTCGTCTGGGATCGTGCAGAGCCTCTGAAGCCCTTCCTTTGAAACTGCATTGATTTGGACCTTCAACATTTTGGTTGCCATTGAAGTTTATGATGTGGAGAAAAAACCTGGAATGTTTTCCTCAAAAAAACGTAATTTCTTTTCGACTGAAGAAGGAAAGACGTGAACATCTTGGATGAGATGGGGGGTGAGTAAAATATCAGGAAATGTTCATTTTGAAGTGAACTAATCCTTTAAGGTCTGGGTAGATTAGATAGTAAGCAAACAATCAGTTCTTGTAATCATCATGTTGGATGCAAGAGAAATGGGCAGGAATAAAGATCGGACGACTTTGACAAGGGCCAAACTGGTATGGCAAGGCGACTAGAGTATCTCTGAAACGGCAAGGTTTGTGTGTCGCTCCCAGTCAGCAGCGAGAATTTACCAACAGTGTCCGAGGAGGGACAAACCACAAACCGGCGACAGGGTGTTGGGCGCCCAAGGCTCAGTGATGCACGAGGGCAACAAAGGCTACCCCGTCCTGTCCGAGCCAACAGAAGGTCTACTGTGGCACAAGTCATAGAAAATATTAATGATGGTTATGGAAGGAATGTGTCACAACACACAGTACATTACTGCATATGGGGCTCAATCAGAGTGCCTATGATGACTCCTGTCCACCGCTGAAAGCGTGTAAAATGGGGACCTGAGCGTCAGAACTGGACTTTGGAGACGTGGAAGAAGGTGGCCTGGTCTGATGAGTCCCGTTCTCTTTTACATCACGTGGACGGCCGTCTAAGTGTGTGCTGTTCACCAGGGAAAGTGATGCACCAGGATCAATGTGGGACGACTACAAGCTGGCGGAGGGAGTGTGATGCTCTGGCCAGTGTTCTGCTGGGAAACCCTGGGTCCAGTCATTCATGTGGACGTAATTTGACACATGCCACCTACCTAAACATTGTTGCAGACCAGGTACATCCCTTAAATGGTGTTCCCTGGTGGAAGTGGCCTCTTTCAGCAGGAACACTGCACACATTGTTCAGGAATGGTTTGAGGAACATGATGAAGAGTTCAAGGTGTTGCCCTGGCCTCCAAATCTCCCAAATCTCAATCCAATTGAGCATTGGTGGGATGTGCTGGACCAACAAGTTCGATCCACGGTGGCTCCACCTCGCATCCTACTTGAAGTCTCTGCTGCTAACATCTGTTTTGGCATATTGAACTTTTCCTCACTATAAAGATTTCTTCAGTTTCACCTTTTATGACAGTAGGTGGTGATAAGTGAGTCACTGAAACATTCACTCAACCAATTTATCAAAAACAGAAAGTGCCTGGTCATTCACAATTTACAGATTATTCTTCAATATTGCAATTTGCACGTCTAAATAATGCACTAAGAGGCTCCAGACAGAGTGTCAGCATCATAGATGATTCCCCACAAATGTCAACAAAGAACAGTAGATCTATTAAAAAAATAAAATAAAATAAATAAATAAATAAAAAATGTATATGGAGACTAAGGTTTATGAAATTGTAAATCAAATGGCAAGCACAAAAAACCTGCAAAGAGTAAGTTTTCTAAATGTGTAAAAGAAGATGCAAGTGTAAATAATAATAATAATAACAATAAAGTGCAGTATCTACATGATTTCCATAAGAGTAACTGGTTACACTTTATTTTAAGGTGTCTTTGTTACACTGTAATTATACATTTAAGTACTACTTTAAGCAGATATTTAGGAAACATGCTGAGTTCACATACTCGTTTCTCTGAAAAACAGTGCCAGTTATTCTGCTTTGAAATGTGCGTTCCGTGTGGGAATGTCTGTTTTTGTTTTGGTCTGTGCGATAACACACGTTGCCAGTTTACCCAATAGTATTGCAACACCACAGGTTGCCAGTTGACGGAAAACACAGCATATTGTTGCCATGGAAGCCAGCAAACAAACTGGGTCAGAGATCGCAGATTCTACCCGACCTAAAAAGTTGTCATACATCTAAAAGTTTCTATGATCAGAAGCACATTAAAACGTGGATAAATCAACTCATCAACTTACAGTGTGTAAGTCTCCTCGCCTTCCACTGTCAATTGCGCTCGGGGCAAACTATATTTTGAATTTGGACTGCAGTACCCATCTCAACCACTAGCTGTTATTCTTACATACTGCACCTTTAAGTAATATTAAGTAAATATATGTACTTACTATAGGTTAGGATTAGGTTTGGTTTGGTTTAGGGTTAGTTGCATGTAATTATGCACAATTTATAGTTATTACTATAGTAACTACATGTAACAAGGACACTTAAAATAAAGTGTTACAGGGTAATTCTAGGTTTAGTGAATCAAAAGCGTCCTCTACAGATGCCTGCATCTGTTTTGATTTGTTTTGCTTTGTATGTTCAATTTCTTCTACATTACAGAGTTTGCACATGAAAATGACAGTTGCATTTTTTTTTCATAATGTGTGATTGTCACAAACACAATACTGTAGATCACCGCAGATGTTTGTTAGATGTCATGGTAACAACAAAGCACACACTATTTCTGTGACCTTGTGCCTTCAGCTCCATCCTCATTGAACAATAATGATAGATAGGGACAAATTATATGTCTGTCTCAGCCACAAAACAAACACGTTTCAAATGCGCAAATAAGCGCTGTTGTGCAGATGTCATTTGAAGACATTCTGGCTGTCAGGTGAAGGCGCTGCTTGGAAAGTTTGTCACTACATATTTTACATTTTATAGTTAGTATTTATAGGTTCATGCTGCAAATGTACACAACCTACTTGTTAATGTCCGAGGATGCAGTAAAAACAGTAATATTGTGAAATATTAATACAAACATTTTACAATACAATACTTTTTTTAATCTATTTTAATAGCAAAGCTGAATTTTCAGCATCATTACTCCAGTCTACAGATTCAAATGATCCTTCAGAAATCATTCTAATAATTTATAATGTTAGGAAAAGATTCCTATTTCAAATAAAAAATATATATTTTGAACATTCTATTAATCAAAGAATTGTGGAAAATAAAACGTATCATGGTTTCCACAAAAATATGAAGCAGCACAACTGTTTTCAACATTGATAATAATCATAAATGTTTTTTTTTAAGCAGCAAATCATCATATTAGACTGACGACTGGAGTAATGATGATAAATTCAGCTTTGATCACAGGAATAAATTACATTTTTACTATACATTCACATAGAAAACAGTTCTTTTAAATTGTAAAAATATTTCAAAATTTTGATTGGATTTTCTTCCAAAAACATGTGTACATGTGTAATCTGTTCTGTACTTAAAGATTATAAACTTTAAATTAAATAAAATGTTAACTCTTTTGAATGTCAATGTTTTTTCATTGTGTTTATCTCCTTTGTTTGCCTTGTAGGGAAGAGGCCATCATGTCCACATATTTTGAGACGGTGGACGATCTGCTTGCGTCCTTTGGTCCAGTGCGGGATTGCTCCAAAGACAACGGCGGATGCCGGAAGAACTTCAAATGTGTTTCAGACAGAAGGATGGACTCCACCGGCTGCATGGTGAGTTTCCATGGTCACTACAGATCATCTAACATCAGTGTAATAACGGCCTGTTTTATGACCAACCGCGGTCAAACTCTTTGAACCGTAGCGCGAGTGTGTGTTGTTGAGTTGCACTGGCATCCTGCACAGAGAATGGGCGACTCTCAAGCTCTCAGCATTCTAGCAAATACGCCTCATTACAGGCAGATAAGTTTGTCTCGTGTTACATGTGCAGATTAAAAGGAAACGAGAACAAGGAAATGCGGTTAATGGCTTTTTTGGGGATGAGCTCTCATAAAGCAAGAAAATTGATGAGCTCACAGTTCTCTGCGCTGATGGATGAATCAATCATATACAGCAGGATGGGCCTTGAGCACTCTCACTTTTATTAGGAATAAAAGTCTGACACTGATTTTGTAATCTGATCAGGTGCAGTGCTTTAAAAGAATAGTTCAGACAAAAAAATGAAAATTCTCTTATCTTTTACTAACCCTTGTATCGCACCAAATCCATATCTCCCATGCAACACAAAAGGTCACATTTTGAAGAATGTCCTAATCACTCTTTTCATTTGTAATGAAAAAAGACTGTCAAGTGTCAAATTTGACATAAAAAATGATTGGTTCTCACATGTCTCGTGACATCATGGATGTCAAACCTGACTTCCTTTGTGAAATATGCTTAATTGCATTGAATGCACACTAGTAGTTTACTTCAAATCTTAATACTGTATTAACAAAATATAACAAAAGTATTAATACAATACTTGCAGATAATATACTGTTAATTAAATAAAAAGCCACTTACTGTAAGTGTACTTAAAGATAATACACTTTCTTATAACACTTAAGTGCACTTTTAAGTAATGTAGAGTAAGATGGATCCCCATGGTTAGAGAGTTGGCGAAACCAGGTTCCTCATCTCGGTTTGGGCTGACCAAGGGTGACGTAAACGGCTTCAGAGGAAAAGCTGCCTTGGTCTAACAAGCTGGCTGCAAATAATGTTGAGAGAGCATCTAAGTGCAGCAGTCAAATGTTTATTCACAAATGAACTAGAAACAAAACACTCTTGACTATGAAACAGAAAAACATGACAATAACAGACAACTAAACAAAACTCAACACAGGACTTAAATACACAGCAACAAACCAATCAAAAAAACGTGAAACACCTGTGACAACTTTTGTAACCATTTGTAACCTAGGAGACTAACAGGGAGGGAAACGCAGAATGAAACAACCAACATAGAAACACAGACATGAACAGATACAAAAATCAAACTCTAAACAAGACTAAACAAGCAAACTCAAAACGTGACACTACACCGCCCTCCCGAAAGGCGCGTCCTCGCGCCATAATACATCAACATAAGGTGGGAGGGTGGGCGCCCTGGAGGCTGATGAGGGCATGGCTAAGTGGAACAGGAAGCCTCCAGGGCGACGCCGGCAGTTCAGGGGCCGAGGGAGGCGCCAGCCATCCAGGGGCCCAGGGAGGCTCGGCTTTCATGGCCTTGCCCCGGTAACTTGGCTCATCCACAATGGCTGAGGATGCATAGCACCCCCCTAAATATTCTTGGGAGGAGCTTATGGGGTTGTGAACTGGAGCCATCACCGGACTCTGGACGGGGACTGGAGCCATCACCGGACTCTGGACGGGAATTGGAGCCTTCACTGGACTCTGGACGGGGACTGGATCCATCACCCGACTCTGGACGGGGACTGGAGCCCTCTCTGGACACTGGATGGGAATTGGAGCCTTCACTGGACTCTGGATGGGGGCTGGAGCCCTCTCTGGATTCTGGACAGGGACTGGAGCCATCACCGGACTCTGGACGGGAACTGGAGCCGGACTGGATCCTTCGCTGGACTCTGGACGGGGACTGGAGCCATCACCAGACTCTGGACAGGAACTGGAGCCATCACCGGACTCTGGACAGGGACTGGAGCCTTCGCTGGACTCTGGACAGGGACTGGAGCCTTCGCTGGACTCTGAACAGGAAGCCTCCAGGGCGACGCCGGCAGTTCAGGGGCCGAGGGAGGCGCCAGCCATCCAGGGGCCCAGGGAGGCTCGGCTTTCATGGCCTTGCCCCGGTAACTTGGCTCATCCACAATGGCTGAGGATACATAGCACCCCCCTAAATATTCTTGGGAGGAGCTTATGGGGTTGTGAACTGGAGCCATCACCGGACGGGGACTGGAGCCATCACCGGACTCTGGACGGGAATTGGAGCCTTCACTGGACTCTGGACGGGGACTGGATCCATCACCCGACTCTGGACGGGGACTGGAGCCCTCTCTGCACACTGGACGGGAATTGGAGCCTTCGCTGGACTCTGGACGGGGACTGGAGCCCTCTCTAGACTTTGGACGGGGACTGGAGCCCTCTCTGGACACTGGATGGGAATTGGATCCTTCGCTGGACTCTGGACGGGGACTGGAGCCCTCTCTGGATTCTGGACAGGGACTGGAGCCATCACCAGACTCTGGACGGGAACTGGAGCCATCACCAGACTCTGGACGGGGACTGGAGCCTTCGCTGGACTCTGGACGGGGACTGGAGCCCTCTCTGGACACTGGACGGGAATTGGAGCCTTCGCTGGACTCTGGACAGGGACTGGAGCCATCACCAGACTCTGGACGGGAACTGGAGCCATCACCGGACTCTGGACGGGGACTGGAGCCTTCGCTGGACTCTGGACGGGGACTGGAGCCCTCTCTGGACTCTGGACAGGGACTGGAGCCCTCTCTGCACACTGGATGGGAATTGGAGCCTTCGCTGGACTCTGGACGGGGACTGGAGCCCTCTCTGGATTCTGGGCAGGGACTGGAGCTATCACCGGACTCTGGACGGGGACTGGAGCATTCATTCATTTGCATACATTTAAAAATGGTGTAAAAGCTTCAAAACGTTTTCCAAAAGTTTCTCGTCCACACTAAAACGTTGAAAAACATCTTACGCTTATGCGCATGCATAAAACATAATAACCAATTTTGGCAATGCACATGGAAATTTGTCTGATCTTTGATGCGATTGCGGACAGCAACACAAAGTTGATTCTGCACTAATATTTGATGTTTTTAAAAATGTTGTAGATTTATGTAGCAAATGAGAATCAATAAAATGGTCTATATTAAGAGACAAAGGTCTTCTTAATGATTTTCAGTTTTGTTCAAGCTAATTAAAGCAACAGTTTTTCAATAATTTAAGAATATGTAAAAGTATGGTATTTGGAGTAAAAAGGCGCAATAATTAACATGATAATAAACAGCCGGCTGACTTTTCCATTTGTTGACATGGTTAGATTCAGATGGGAAATATTATATATTAAGTTGGGTGTCTGCCTTAGAGATAATCACCCAACACGTTCTCACTCCCAACACGTCACATATTGATGCTTGGTCAGGACCCCTCAGCGTCACTTTTTAACGCACAGCACCCCTTTAACGTCATTTTCCGACGCGCAGGGTACTCGATTGATTTCAGTTGTTTGCCCAATGCGTCAGATCAAGACGCATTTAATTCTTTGCATTTGTTAAAGTAGACATGATTTTATGAATATTTATGGATACTTTTATATTTTGGAACAACTAACCCCACTCCTACCCTAAACCTACCCACTTCTCAATATAAAACACGTAACAGGCAAATAAAAGTGCACTCACAGGTATTTACTGCAAAAACTGACCAAAAACAGTATAAAAGTATTAACTCATATTGCATTCCAAGTCTTCTGAAGTCATACGATATCTTTATGTGAAGAACAGAGTTTAATGTTTTAATCGCTGAAATGATGATCCCGCCACTCCATGAACGCACGCACGCACTCAGTCATATCTCATTCAAAAGATACACACGACTCTTTAGCATGACACGATCAGTCACGAGACACACAAGAGCCAATGGCATTTTACAATCAAAGCTGAATGATGCAATTGGTCACGAGACATACGAGAGCCAATGCAATTTCACTATCAAAGCTGACGTAATGTTTCCTCGGGCGGCAATGTTTGAATGTGTTCATGATCTCCTGCGGATGGAGACGCTGATCGCTTTTAGGGATTTTCTTCACACAAATAAATCATTTGGCCTCGGAACACTTGGAATATTTGTACTTTTTGAATAAATTGTGGCTGCAGTCGTATCTACCTGTTACAGTGGGGAGAACAAGTATTTGATACACTGCCGATTTTGCAGGTTTGCCCACTTACAAAGCATGTAGAGGTCTGTAATTTTTATCATAGGTACACTTCAATTGTGAGAGACGAAATCTAAAACAAAAATCCAGAAAATCACATTGTATGATTTTTAAATAATTAATTTGCATTTTATTGCATGACATAAGTATTTGATCACCTACCAACCAGTAAGAATTCCGGCTCTCACAGACCTGTTAGTTTTTCTTTAAAAAGCCCTCCTGTTCTCCACTCATTACCTGTACTAACTGCACCTGTTTGAACTCGTTACCTGTATAAAAGACACCTGTCCACACACTCAATCAAACAGACTCCAACCTCTCCAAAATGGCCAAGACCAGAGAGCTGTGTAAGGACATCAGGGATAAAATTGTAGACCTGCACAAGGCTGGGATGGGCTACAGGACAATAGGCAAGCAGCTTGGTGAGAAGGCAACAACTGTTGGCGCAATTATTAGAAAATGGAAGAAGTTCAAGATGACGGTCAATCTCCCTGTCTGAGGCACCATGCAAGATCTCACCTTGTGGGGCATCAATGATCATGAGGAAGGTGAGGGATCAGCCCAGAACTACACGGCAGGACCTGGTCAATGACCTGAAGAGAGCTGGGACCACAGTCTCAAAGAAAACCATTAGTAACACAATACGCCGTCATGGATTAAAATCCTGCAGCGCACGCAAGGTCCCCCTGCTCAAGCCAGCGCATGTCCAGGCCTGTCTGAAGTTTGCCAATGACCATCTGGATGATCCAGAGTAGGAATGGGAGAAGGTCATGTGGTCTGATGAGACAAAAATAGAACTTTTTGGTCTAAACTCTACTCGCCGTGTTTGGAGGAAGAAGGATGAGTACAACCCCAAGAACACCATCCCAACCGTGAAGCATGGAGGTGGAAACATCATTCTTTGGGGATGCTTTTCTGCAAAGGGGACAGGATGACTGCACCGTATTGAGGGGAGGATGGATGGGGCCATGTATCACGAGATCTTGGCCAACAACCTCCTTCCCTCAGTAAGAGCATTGAAGATGGGTCGTGGCTGGGTCTTCCAGCATGACAACGACCCGAAACACACAGCCAGGGCAACTAAGGAGTGGCTCCGTAAGAAGCATCTCAAGGTCCTGGAGTGGCCTAGCCAGTCTCCAGACCTGAACCCAATAGAAAATCTTTGGAGGGAGCTGAAAGTCCGTATTGCCCAGCGACAGCACCGAATCCTGAAGGATCTGGAGAAGGTCTGTATGGAGGAGTGGGCCAAAATCCCTGCTGCAGTGTGTGCAAACCTGGTCAAGAACTACAGGAAACGTATGATCTCTGTAATTGCAAACAAAGGTTTCTGTACCAAATATTAAGTTCTGCTTTTCTGATGTTTCAAATACTTATGTCATGCAATAAAATGCTAATTAATTATTTAAAAATCATACAATGTGATTTTCTGGATTTTTGTTTTAGATTCCGTCTCTCAGTTGAAGAGTACCTATGATAAAAATTACAGACTTCTACATGCTTTGTAAGTGGGCAAACCTGCAAAATCGGCAGTGTATCAAATACTTGTTCTCCCCACTGTACATTCTGTGTTTTATATCATATAACACACAAATGGGTAGGTTTAGGGATGGGGTGGGGTTAGGTTACGTGTTCAAACGTATCTAAATAGTGTAAAAAAAAAATAAAAATAAATGTAAATAAAATTATGCTGGCTGATTAAATTGAGAATCACACTCCAACATGTCATAATGGCAAAATCATAACCCACTATATAATTTCATCATGACGATAACATTCCCATGCCCAACACGTCTGTGTCTGTGTCCGCGTCTCAGTGAAATCAATGTAGCACTCTGTGCGTTAAAAAGTGATGCTGAAGGGTCCTGACCAAGCGTCAATATGTGACGAGTTGGGAGTGAGAGTGTTGAATCACCATATGTATAATGAAATTTTAGCTCACCACCTCATACATTTATAAGATTTTTAAACAAAACAAACCACTTTTATGATTTATTTTATGTTCAATAAAAACATATTTTTTTTCTGCAATCATACACTATGGGAGTAGTGAAAAACATTTTTCTTCCTGTTGTACCATATATATTATTTAAATAAACATTTCACAAATGTGTTTAGCATATCACATAAAGATTTGATTTCAAAAACAGAAAAATGTGATGATAACATTCAAATAATGTGCAATTCCCTCGTAACAATGGTTCGGTCTACCTTTTTTTAACACATCAAAAACCCCAGGTGATTGTTAAATCTAAACTTCATTCAAATCCAACACACGCCTGACTCTGATCTCAAGCTTGACACTCGAGTACAGCTATACAATTTCCTTGTAACTGCTGGCTCAAGTGGATTCATTTCTGGATCTCTTGACCCGGGCCGAGGTCATGATACCACTCCGGCTGGAGTCTCCCTGTGTTTTACTCTCTTCAGCATCGGTGACATCAGGAACTATGAGAGCTTTGCCTTCCTCTGTCATTTCTCCACACTCTCAGTAATAGAGGTGAAGTGAACACTTAACAGGATTAAGCAGCGATTGCTGCAAATGCCCTAAAAGTGCAGCGCTGATTGTTTTAGGACATGCTGTGTTTTTATAGGACAGACCGCATTCAATGCTTGGCAAGATTGCACATGATGTCACTGCCTTTACAAATACCTTTGTCATGCAACAGTTCTGTAATGGCTTCCCAAACTCAATATCCATCATACATTTAGCTTTTCCTTCCCTCTTTTCAGATATTTGCTGCAAAATGACAGTACAATCTTATGAATGCTTGCTCTGAGAAAGATATGTGACATTAATGTACAGGTGCATTTTTTTTTCTCACACACATTGATCAAAAGAAGACATGACAAATAAACATCACCTGGACTTTTTTTTCCGGGAAAATAGTGGGGACTTTGAGAATAGACTGCTCTGCAAAATAAAAAGCAATAATAAAAACACAACAAAATAATGCAAAATGCAAACAATACAAAACACATGCACCATAAAAATCACTGCAAAGGGTTAATCATTGGCATGCGAGCGATGGGAAAGGGATTAATAATAAATATTTTAGTAGTGAAATGGCACAGTCATTAATAAAAAAAAAAATAAAGCATGGCACTTCATAGTTGCTGATGACAAGTATAATTAAGTAGATCTTAATTTCCAAACATATCCTGGTGAAAAAGAAGTATACAAAGAATACGTATTACTAAATTTATACTCCTTAAAAAATATACTTGAGTGCAAACTGAATGTAATGTTTTCATGCACTTAACTGAATGCATTTACAATTAAATAAAAATGCATTATAGTTTAAATATTTAGTGCAATTAAATGAACTTAAGTGAGTAAAAAACATTTTTAAGTAGGACTTAAAGGGATAGTTCACCCAAAAAGGAAAATTACCCCATGATTTAGATATTTTACTTTATAAAGTTTTAAATATGGATATTTTTCCTTCACAAACCCATTGCTTCGCTTCAGAAGGCCTTTATTAACCCCCGGAGCCGTGTGGATTACTTTTGTAATGGATTACTTTTCAAATTTTGGGCTCCCATTCACTGCCATTATAAAGCTTGGAAGAGCCAGGACATTTTTTAATATAACTCTGATTGTATTCGTCTGAAAGAAGAAAGTCATATACACCTAGGATGGCTTGAGGGGGAGTAAATTATGGGGTATTTTTTTTAAATTTTGGGTGAACTATCCCTTTAAGTACATCTTTATATGTACTTTCGATTTATAATTACTTCTATCGTCTTTGAAATATGGTTAAAGTTACTGCTGAATGTACTGACAAGCATTTATGGTAAACTAAAATATATTTTAATGACATTTCTATTAAAATGTATTTGTAATTATATATTTGTAATGATGAAGTTGCAATTTGGTACATTTAAAATATATAACTTTACATCCTAAGTGGTTAAATTTGAAAATGCCATTTTCACGTTGTAGTGTGGAAATGTTGTTTTTGAAAACGATGATGCATGTTTAGTCATGTTGTACAATATTGATATCTATGGTTACACAGGCGTGGTATGTTGAATGCTACTTTGTACAAACTTCATATTACATTCTGTGAGCAGAGCTGAAGGCAAAGAAGAAGAAACTCAAATATAAGATAATTTTATCTGCCATTGCATAATTCAGATACTTTGATTTATGTTTCTGAAATGTGCAAAATAGTAATTTAAAGAAATGAGTAGATGTGTTAAATCTTATATTAATATGTTTGGGAAATTTAGTGTTCTTGCAGTTCGCTTATAGGGATAATTCACCTAAAAAATGAAAATTCTGTCATCATTTACTTTCAAACCCAAATCATTTTTTTTCTTCAATGGTGGTTTTCAACAGTGCAATTTTTGCATTTTTAGATCACTCCAAAAGCTCAAAGAACAAAACTGACAGACATAGAAAGATTAGTGCTCTTCCATTGAACAAGTGAGTAATCACATCTTGAACCAAATGTCAGTTTGTCATCTGTCGTTGTGAAGAAGTGTTTAAATAAAAACCATATTAATATAGAAATGAAACATACATAAAAGCTGTTCAGTTCCGTCCTCGGGAGCAAAACTGGTTGTAAATGATGGTGATTCATGCACCTCACCTCATGTTTGATAATCTACTTCAGCGTTCTCCAGGAGTGGGCGGCCGCAGAACCAGACACAGATGAGCTGAGAGCGACTCTATAACAACAGGCAGCATTCACACGCAGGATGTTTGAGAGAGCTTTATTACACTTTCTGTGTAGCTACTGCCATTTTTTGCCAATTTTAACAAGTGCAAACTGCTCCGAGAACATAATTTGAATGGTGAAATACATTATTTATTTTTGAAGGAAAGTTCTCAGCGAGTACCACACAGAATGAAATATACATGAAGAGCAACTAATAAGATTGTCCGAGTTTATTCCCCGCTGAATTGTGAAGGCCGAGCTCTTGCCAGTGGGTGATCTTATTAACATTTTCTTCCAGGAAAGTGCCTCTCCAATCGCCAACAATTTCTCCTTCTGATTCATGTATTGCCTTTTTTCCTTGTTGACTGCACAGATGAAAAAATGGGCTTCTCAACCTCTTTCTATGATTCTACCAACACTTCAAAGCGCAAATGAGATATTTCTTCATACTGCGGATGAGGAAGACATTCTGTTTCCTCCATCATGCCTTTTACCTTCCTAATGTCACTTAGTTCATACCTGCCTGTTTCCCTTGTTAGTTTCCTTGGTTACTGATTGTTACGCACCTGTTTCAGTTTCTGTTAATTGCACCCTGTGTATTTTAGCCTTTAGTTCTCACAGTTCTTTGCTCGGTGTTGATTGTCATTTATGTTTAACAAGATTGTGTTTCTAGTTTAATCCTATGATTGCGTGTTCCTTGTTGGATTGATTATTAAAGTTTCTACTTCTACGTCATCTTCTACATATTTACTACCACAACCACCCGTGACAGAACACCGATCACAAAAGAAAGAAAAGAAGATGGACTTACCAGCTGTCCATTTGCTCTGTTTAGAGCAAGAACATCACTCCCTTGAGGATGTTTTAGAACTGGTGTGCCTCACTTACTTCCCCGATCACTCCCTATTCATCTTCATTTTTGAACGAGTGAATGAAGGCACGTCTGCCCAGTCCTTGTGGGGACATTCGTTGGATTCGTGGAGTGGGTGCTGGCTAACAACAACTCCCATATGACCATCTGCCTCGCGGATGACGGCAACGGCAGCCCCACTCTGGATCCAGAGCCCAGCCAGACATTAGCCACGGCCATCACGGATGTAGAGAGCAAGAGTCCACCGCAGACAATGAGCCCGAGACCGTCTCCATGCCAGTGCCAGAGCTGACGCCTGAACCAAGCATTGCCCCGGAGCCTGAGCCCAACGGTGCGTGAAACAGCAACATCGTCCGTATCAGGGTGTCCTCATGGAGTTTGAGGGAATGGACCGGGGCCCTGGCCATACTCCCGTTGCTGAGGGTGAGCTGTGCAAGGTCTCTGCAACTATAGATCTATAGTGGATCTACAAAGTCTCCGCTGGTCCTGCTCCAAGTCTCCTGTGTCTCCACTGGTCCTGCCCAGCTCCAAATCTCCTGCGTTTCCGCTGGTCCTGCCCAGCTCCAAGTCTCCTGCGTCTCCGCTGGTCCTGCCCAGCTCTAAATCTCCTGCGTCTCAGCTGGTCCTGCCCAGCTCCCAAGTCTCCTGCATCTCTGTTGGTCCTGCCCAGTACCAAGTCTCCTGTGTCTCCACTGGTCCTGCCCAGCTCCAAATGTCCTGTATCTCCGCTGTTCCTACCCAGCTCCAAGTCCCCTGCGTCTCCATTGGTCCTGCCCAGCTCCAAGTCTCCTGTGTCTCCACTGGTCCTGCCCAACTCCAAATCTCCTGCGTCTCCGCTGGTCCTGCCCAGCTCCAAGTCTCCTGTGTCTCCACTGGTTCTGCTGTGTCTCCACTGGTCCTGCCCAGCTCCAAGTCTCCTGTGTCTCCACTGGTCCTGCTGTGTCTCCACTGGTCCTGCCCAGCTCCAAGTCTCCTGCATCCCCGCTGGTCCTGCCCAGCTCCAAGTCTCCTGTGTCTCCACTGGTCCCGCCCAGCTCTAAGTCTCCTGTGTCTCCTCTGGTCCTGCTGTGTCTCCACTTGTCCTGCTGTGTCTCCACTTGTCCTGCTCAGCTCTAAGTCTCCTGTGTCTCCACTGGTACTGTTGTGTCTCCAGTGTTCCTGCCCAGCTCTAAGTCTCCTTTGTCTCCACTGGTCCTGCCCAGCTCCAAGCCTCCTGTGTCTCCACTGGTCCTGCCCAGCTCCAAGTCTCCTGTGTCTCCACTGGTCCTGCTGTGTCTCCACTGGTCCTGCCCAGCTCCAAGTCTCCTGCATCCCCGCTGGTCCTGCCCAGCTCCAAGTCTCCTGTGTCTCCACTGGTCCCGCCCAGCTCTAAGTCTCCTGTGTCTCCTCTGGTCCTGCTGTGTCTCCACTTGTCCTGCTGTGTCTCCACTTGTCCTGCTCAGCTCTAAGTCTCCTGTGTCTCCACTGGTACTGTTGTGTCTCCAGTGTTCCTGCCCAGCTCTAAGTCTCCTTTGTCTCCACTGGTCCTGCCCAGCTCCAAGCCTCCTGTGTCTCCACTGGTTCTGCCCAGCTCCAAGTCTCCTGTGTCTCCACTGGTCCTGCTGTGTCTCCACTGGTCCTGCCCAGCTCCAAGTCTCCTGTGTCTCCACTGGTCCTGCCCAGCTCTAAGTCTCCTGTGTCTCTACTGGTCCTGTTGTGTCTCCACTTGTCCTGCCCAGCTCTAAGTCTCCTGTGTCTCCACTGGTCCTGCCCAGCTCTAAGTCTCCTGTGTCTCCACTGGTCCTGTTGTGTCTCCACTTGTCCTGCCCAGCTATAAGTCTCCTGTGTCTCCACTTGTCCTGCCCAGCTCTAAGTCTCCTGTGTCTCCACTGGTCCTGCCCAGCTCTAAGTCTCCTGTGTCTCCACTTGTCCTGCCCAGCTCTAAGTCTCCTGTGTCTCCACTGGTCCTGCTCAGCTCCAAGGCTCCTGTGTCTCCACTGGTCCTGCCCAGCGCCAAGGCACCTGTGTCTCCACTGGTCCTGCCCAGCTCCAAATCTCCTGTGTCTCCACTGGTCCTGCTGTGTCTCCACTGGTCCTGCCCAGCTCCAAGTCTCCTGTGTCTCCACTGGTCCTGCCCAGCTCCAAGGCTCCTGTGTCTCCACTGGTCCTGCCCAGCTCCAAGTCTCCTGTGTCTCCACTGGTCCTGCCCAGCTCCAAGTCTCCTGCATCTCCGTTGGTCCTGTCCAACTCCAAGTCTCCCGTGTCTCCACTGGTCCTGCTGTGTCTCCACTGGTCCTGCCCAGCTCCAAGTCTTCTGCATTTCCACTGGTCCTGCCCAGCTTCAAATCTCCTGTGTCTCCACTGGTCCTGCCCAGCTCCAACTCTCCTGCATCCTGTCCAACTCCAATTCCACTGGTCCTACTCCTTTCAGTCCCTTGGCTCCTCATGTGTTGGCTCCGCTCTGCTAGTCAGATCCGCCTCTGGTCTTCCAGTCTCCAGCTTTGGATCCCCCTAGCTCTGCCTCGAGCCCATAAACCCACTTCGCCCCATTGACCAGTCTGCTGCCTTGGTCAGTCGTCATTCTGCCTATGCCTACGCTTCAGTTTCTGTTGATTGCACCCTGTGTATTTTAGCCTTCAGTTCTCACGGTTCTTTGTTCAGTGTTGATTGTTGTTTATGTTTAACTAGGTTTTGTTTCTAGTTTATTCCTGTGATTCTCCTTCATGTTCCTTGTTGGATTGATTATTAAAGACTGTTTCTGTCTCTACCTCTGCGTCATGCGATTTACTACCACAGCCACCCGTGACAGAATAATTATTGGTGCTCAATTATTGATAATGCTTCTTATTATTATACATGTTGAAAACAAAAAGCTTTTGCTGCTTAATATTTTTTGTGGAAACTGTGATACATTTATTTTCAGGATTCTTAGATTAATAGAAAGTTCAATGAACATTATTGATGAAATATTTTGTAACCGTATAAATAGCTTTAATGTCACTTTTGATAAATTTAATGTATCCTTGCTGAATAAGTGTTTTTTTTTTCTTTCTTACTCCAAACATTTGAATGTGTATCATATTTTCCACAAAAATAAAATAAAATTAATTAAAAATAAATTAATAAATACAAATTTTAAGCAGCACAATTGTTTTCAACATTGATAATATTCAGAAATGTTTCTTGAGCAGCAAATCATCATATGAGAATGATTTCTGAAGGATCATGTGACACTGAAGACTGGAGTAATGATGCTGAAAATTCAACTTTGTTCACAGGAATAAATTAGACTTTACTATATATTGCAAGAGAACATAAATTATTATAACTTATAATACTATTTCACAGTATTACTGTTTTATGTTTGATCAAATAAATACAGCCTTGGTGAGGACATTTTTTATTATTTAGCCATTTTCTCAAACTCATTCAGTATGGAATCTGTAGATCTCCTGCCCAGTCTCATTTAATGTGTTCATTTGAATAGTTTAACAGTTCAACAATAGTGTGATGTCACACTATACACTTCTCATGTAACTGTAATTAACTGTAGAAATATACTGTGAAAGTATGGCTACTAGTAGACAGGAAAATACTGTAAATATCTTGAGAAAATCTTTCAACCTGAGGCATTTTTTCCCCCAAGTTAGACCCTTGGTGTTTTTTTGCGTGTTGTGTTTTCTATGTTAAAAAGTTCACGTTGGGTTGATTTTCATAAAATTCCTTTGTAAAGCATTAAGAAGGCACATTTATTCACACGCAGGGACCCTTTTCTTCCGCATGTCAGTTCTTTTTAGTTTATGAAGGCAGGTATTCTTTCAAGTATTGTTATCTCTACTGCAAATGAAACAGCTTGCATGTTCGCCATTTGAATTTCCTCCCTGGAGTTCAAGCCAGGTGTGTCCAAACCATTATACTGTGGCGATGGCTCCCTCCTGTGCCATTAGCATAGAGAGAGAAGATGCTTCCAAACCTTTGAAGGGTGGAAAAACAAGAGCACCGGAGAGGGATGAGGTGACAGGACGGGCGATCTGAATTATGAGTAGAACAGAAGGAGTGGACAAGTGAAACGAGATGAAGAAGAAAAGATATATGCCGACTAAGAGCAGACAATAATGAGATGACAGAGAGCAACACACACGTGGAATCATTATTAAATATTAGAGTAAAAATCACCTTTGGCATGTCATTGGAGTTAATTAACTTTATGAGGAACAGCAACATAATGCATGGTTTAAATTATAATGTGAACCAAAGACAAACACACCACCTACAGAAGAAAACATCTGCCACGGCTCGCACATCTTGATTATTTCCATCTCAATTTATCACCATAATTTTATCTACAGGGTATCAATAGGCCACCAAGGCAAAAATATGAACATAAAATAGCATAACTCAAGACTGAAAAGAGCAACAACACCAGTGCAACTAACACAGTAAAACAGTAAGCCACAATTTGCATGATTTATTCATGCTGTGATGCATGCTGGGAACCAGCCCTGTCTTCAGCACCACAGACATCACAAAATAACAGATCTGTGCATGCAGGGACTGTTCTTGTACAGTTAATTGTTCTGATTATTTCAGTTGAACTTTAGAGATTTGTGTCTCCCATCACATCAGGGTTTGTCTGGCTAGTTTTGACCAATAATCCCTTCCGCAATGACTATAAAACTTAGATAGCAAGAAACCTATGGCTGACATCCTATACAGTTAAGTTTGGTGTACATTGTATGCAGTCTGGTTTCAGAGTAAATTTTTCTACTGAAACAGCTTCTTTACATTTAATAGAGCAAATCAAATTTAGACTTGAAAAAGGAGGATTAGTTGGTGCTATATTTCCATTAGATTTGCGTAAAGCCTTTGATACAGTTAATCATGAAGTTCTTTCTAAGCTAAGTTTCAGTTTTCATCTGGAGCTTTAGTGTGGATATCCTCATATTTATCAAATAGAGAGCAATGTGTAAAAATTAAAGGGGTTAAGTCCTGTAACTTACATTATACAATGGGTGTACCCCAAGGTTCAGTGTTAGGTCCCTTATTATTGAGTCTGTATATTAATGATCTCCCGTAAACGTGTGAAGAGATACAAGTGCAAATGTATGCTGATGATACTGTTATTTTTACACATGCTAGTTCAATTATCTCGGAGTAATATTGGACTAAAATCTTATTTAAAAGAAAAAAACTGGATTGTTACGTCTGACCCAGGATCTGGGTAACACAAAAACTACCCAAACACTGATTTTTTTTTTTTTTTTTAATGCAATAATTAATTATTAATAAAACTATGAAAACTATGGTTAGATACACAAACTCAAAGGTCTTCCCTACAACCCTTCAAAATAAAAGTTTGACTTAACTCGAATACATTGTGACAGAAATATATTACTATTACAGTAATACTGTACAGTCGAATGCAATTCACAAAACAAACATTTAAAGTAATATCATACATTTTTCTTCCATGTTTTAATTTTAAGCGTTAACATCTGTTGTGCAGCACTTTGTTTGCCAAAAATTAAATGAATCGTTCAATTTGATTACATTTAAAAGATTAATTAGATTGTTTATGTTTTATGCCTTCATTTGATTACCACTGTTTTTGATTAACACAAAATTTCTGGGGAAAAAAAACCTAAATCATAGGGCCTCATTGTAAAAAATGTATAAATTATTAATCCAGAAATTACAATTTCAACACAGAAAACAAGGAATTTGGGAAAAAATTCATAGGGCCCTAAAAATGTGATTTTTGTTAAACTTTTAATTAACTGATGTTAAATTGTATAAGTTTCATGATTTAATTTAATTTAATTAGACATGATTTTTGATTGCTACATTTATTTTTAACCATTAAAAATCCCTTCCAATCCAGAAAAATTATAACTAAAAATCAAACTGATTTCACAGGGTCCTAAACGTGTTATTCAAGAAAAGCACACACCCAATTGTTAGTGTCTTTAATGATATCCTGCAGTCATTCTCTAGATCATAAATTCCTCTTTTTTGTTCCATTTTCCTGTTTTGGCACCATCTGATAAGGTCAAGTTGAGATCTGAATGCCAGGAACAAAGAAATTGGCATGTCAGCTGCACATCAAACCAATGAAAGAGGTCTAAACTCACACAACAGCGTTCACAATCGGCAGAGCTGTGCACAATATGAGATATTCCACAAAAGACTGCCATTTCAATTTCCGCTCCTTTAATAGTTTAATGAATGCAAGAGCCACAGTATTATGTGCAACAGATATCATCTCCTATCTGAGGCGAGGAGCCAATGGGGACAAAATAACACACAGCTTTTAGAGTCATTTTCCTCCCCACAATC
>CM077169.1:51844179-51906679 GCA_039654105.1 Coreius guichenoti | reverse complement strand
GATGGACGGACATTTTTAAAGGTTTTTATTAATCTATAAGCTATTTTTTGACTTTGAGAATAATCATTCTCTGCATTTATTTAACAGTAAATTTCTGAATGCAGGATTTTAAGTTTATTTCTCAAATGCATGGCTAATTGCAATCAATGAAATATAATTTCATGAGATTTCAAATAAGAAAAGAGATTGCAAGGTATAATCAGATTTAAGAGTGAACTGCTAATTTAATTTATTTAATTTAGCTTATTTTCTCCAAAGTCAGCGGCATATAAATAAAGTCCACTAATCATAAATATGAACACTAATCACAGTAATGGTGCGCTATTTGTTGTTTTATTTTGCTGTTGCTTTTTTTTCCCTATAATTGTTTGTTGATTAATAATCATTCTTATGTTCTAATTTGTTGCTAATTTATTTGAAAAATTCACATTATAAAGATAGCAACCACTTCGCTTTTCATCACGGCGTTATTAGTGATGTGTATAATATGCAATACAGTGTATATAGAATGCATGTCAAACATAATTCTCCATGTAAAATATATAGTACAGTAAATGTTTTTCATATTATTAGTATTGAAAGCAGGGTTGTTAAAATAACTCAAATGAGAGAATATTCTGGTGTTTTGGTGAAAGAAACCATGTTTAACCTAAAATGACAACAGGTTATGAAATATCTTCGAACTCCGTGTTTAAAAAATGTATTACCCTGTGCTTCTGGGAGAATGACCAAAGCATTCATAACCAACACTGTGATGAATATTATATTGCAGACGCAGGACTGATGTTGTCCTATGATCCTATCACAGGTCAATATGAAGAGCATCTCATATCTTATCATACGCTAGACCTTGTGTGTTATATGATCCAGTGCACTCGCCCTGCCGACCCAGTTCCAGTATGCTGTAAAAATAACTAATGCATGATAGCACTACAGAAATCCCCCACCTCCACTCTGAAAAATAAATAAATAAATGTTCCACTTGTTTTCCTGATGTCCTTTGAAGGGCTGCTCTTT
Organism: Coreius guichenoti; assembly: GCA_039654105.1. Classification (NCBI taxonomy): domain Eukaryota; kingdom Metazoa; phylum Chordata; class Actinopteri; order Cypriniformes; family Gobionidae; genus Coreius; species Coreius guichenoti. The sequence goes on along the minus strand of CM077169.1, from coordinate 51,905,662 downwards.
TATTTCTCACTTGATGTTGTTGTTGCTCTCTTTGAATTCATCCGATCTAAGGCCTTTGGTGTTACGGTTCACGGTCTCTGCCGGCTCTCTGGGACCGACCCTGTGTGCAGAATGAAATATCTGTCATTCTGACCTCAGAGTGGCTTTGCCATATTGTTGTCTATTTCTATAAATATGAATACAAATATTTGTGATTTGACGATCATATGCAGCATGCCTGGATTCATTTTCAGTGCAGACGAGCAGATAAACTAGTCAAGAACTGCATGAAAGAAAGTCTGCGATGCTTCTTTAAAGAGCTGATCTGTTGTCCTACATTTGAATACTTGAAGTTTTATTCCTGTGACCGTTTGCCTTTTGTTTTAAACCCCTATGTTTTAAAAGCGCCTGTGTGTTGCTGCCAGTTTTTACCACACTATATCTAGTTTTCTTATGTGTAAAGATACTTTTGTGTAAAGTTTCTTGTGAAAAAGCAAAAATCTGTGTATCTTGTATCTTCTGAAAATGTCATTTTACAGCTATGTAGATTCCCTAAATAAATAATAAATAAATATAAAGACATAAATAATATTTTTATCATTAATAATAATAATAATAATAATAATACATTTTAATTGTTATTATTATTAAAGTAAGCTTATTTTAAGTGTGTGTGTGGTAGTATTTATTGTTATTTATTGTTTATTTATTAATAATAAAAATACAGCTATGTAGATTCACAAAATAAATAAATAAATAGATAATAATAATAATAATAATAATAGTACAGCTATGTAGATTAGCAAAATAAATAATAAATAAATATAAAGACATAAATAATATTAAAACATAATAATAATAATAATAATACATTTTTAATTGTTATTATTATTAAAGTAAGCTTATTTTAAGTACAAACCCGATTCCAAAAAAGTTGGGACACTGTACAAATTGTGAATAAAAACAGAATGCAATGATGTGGAAGTTTCAAATTTCAATATTTTATTCAGAATACAACATAGATGACATATCAAATGTTTAAACTGAGAAAATGTATGATTTTAAGGGAAAAATAAGTTGATTTTAAATTTCATGGCATCAACACATCTCAAAAAAGTTGGGACAAGGCCATGTTTACCACTGTGTGGCATCCCCTCTTCTTTTTATAACAGTCTGCAAACGTCTGGGGACTGAGGAGACAAGTTGCTCAAGTTTAGGAATAGGAATGTTGTCCCATTCTTGTCTAATACAGGCTTCTAGTTGCTCAACTGTCTTAGGTCTTCTTTGTCGCATCTTCCTCTTTATGATGCGCCAAATGTTTTCTATGGGTGAAAGATCTGGACTGCAGGTTGGCCATTTCAGTACCCGGATCCTTCTTCTACGCAGCCATGATGTTGTAATTGATGCAGTATGTGGTCTGGCATTGTCATGTTGGAAAATGCAAGGTCTTCCCTGAAAGAGACGACGTCTGGATGGGAGCATATGTTGTTCTAGAACTTGGATATACCTTTCAGCATTGATGGTGCCTTTCCAGATGTGTAAGCTGCCCATGCCACACGCACTCATGCAACCCCATACCATCAGAGATGCAGGCTTCTGAACTGAGCGCTGATGACAACTTGGGTTGTCCTTGTCCTCTTTAGTCCGGATGACATGGCATCCCAGTTTTCCAAAAAGAACTTCAAATTTTGATTCGTCTGACCACAGAACAGTTTTCCACTTTGCCACAGTCCATTTTAAATGAGCCTTGGCCCAGAGAAAACGCCTGCGCTTCTGGATCATGTTTAGATATGGCTTCTTTTTTGACCTATAGAGCTTTAGCCGGCAACGGCGAATGGCACGGTGGATTGTGTTCACCGACAATGTTTTCTGGAAGTATTCCTGAGCCCATGTTGTGATTTCCATTACAGTAGCATTCCTGTATGTGATGCAGTGCCGTCTAAGGGCCCGAAGATCACGGGCATCCAGTATGGTTTTCCGGCCTTGACCCTTACGCACAGAGATTGTTCCAGATTCTCTGAATCTTTGGATGATATTATGCACTGTAGATGATGATAACTTCAAACTCTTTGCAATTTTTCTCTGAGAAACTCCTTTCTGATATTGCTCCACTATTTTTCGCCGCAGCATTGGGGGAATTGGTGATCCTCTGCCCATCTTGACTTCTGAGAGACACTGCCACTCTGAGAGGCTCTTTTTATACCCAATCATGTTGCCAATTGACCTAATAAGTTGCAAATTGGTCCTCCAGCTGTTCCTTATATGTACATTGAACTTTTCCGGCCTCTTATTGCTACCTGTCCCAACTTTTTTGGAATGTGTAGCTCTCATGAAATCCAAAATGAGCCAATATTTGGCATGACATTTCAAAATGTCTCACTTTCAACATTTGATATGTTATCTATATTCTATTGTGAATAAAATATAAGTTTATGAGATTTGTAAATTATTGCATTCCTTTTTTATTCACAATTTGTACAGTGTCCCAACTTTTTTGGAATTGGGTTTGTATATGTGGTAGTATTTATTGTATTGAATGTATGCTGATTAATAATAAAAATACAGCTATGTAGATTCACAAAATAAATAAATAAATAAATATAAAGACAGATAATAATAATAATAATAATAATAATAATAATAATAAATATATATTTATTATAATAAATACTACCACATAAACTTAAAATAAGCTTACTTTAATAATAAATAAATAAATAAATAAATAGATACATAAATAAATAACAACAATACTACTACTACTACTACTACTAATAATAATAATAATAATAATAATAATAATAATTTTCCGTCAGGGTGCTTTACATTACTATACAACATAATTTAACAGTTTAAAAATCTTAATGGTCCTAGACTTCATTTTCATAGTGCAATATTCATTTATTTATTTATTTATTTATGTCTTGTTTTTTTTTTTTCTTCTTGTTTTCTTGTGATTCGGGGGTGTAATTTTATTCATGAGATTCACCAGCCTTTCACCTGAGCTACACTCCACATCCTTCCTTTCATGGTTTTTCATCCACTCATGTTGGTCTGTAGCACTTCTAGAAAATAAATTGCGACGGAAACATTGCCAGACTACAATTGCCATTTCAGTGGATCGTATTTTTGTTTGCTACAAATGTAAGTATATTCATATAAAACGTGCAGTCATTAATGCTGAGTTCAAAGCAGCACGCCTGTATAATGTCATTGTCATCAGACAGACTCCGTCATATGTTTTCTTTGAGCACATTCCCAGCTCCTGCAGGATAGATACAAGATACATATGTAATGAATGTGAAGTTTGTTGAGCGCTTCTGGCTGATGTTGACTGACATCTTATTCAAATATCTCTTTCATTGACTATTTTTCTGTGCATCAGTACCAAAAAACACTCTCTCAGTGAAGATTCATTCAGTTTGGGATCCCTTAAGCAAAGATTAAACATTAAGATTTACATAAAACAGAAACTGATTATAAGAAAAAAAAAATGAGTGCAACCTTACCTGTGACAGCCTTAGAAGACACACTCACAGTCATCTACAACGTATTGTGCTTTAAGGATCCCACACAGTTTGTGTACCATGCATGATACCTCAAATACCGAAACTGGATTTACAGTTTTCAACGTGCCAAATGATACAGTACACAGAAACACTGAAGGAGGGACCCAAACCACATCAAAAAGATTTGGACATGTGAGAGTACCCTAGCAACCACATGACAACACCCTGGCAACACATTTGGTTTTGGGTTATGTTACTCTAAGTGGACTTTAAGTCCATTTTTTATGCTTTTCCCTCGCTAACTTCCCTCTGTCTTATTCACTCGGATGTACGTCATTGCTTACGTTGCACATGTGCCCACTACAGTGGAACCCTTGCAATGGGTTTAAATGGAACACTTTAAGCCCTTTGATCACTTGTCAGATTAAGTTGCTGTTGTGATGTCACAATCGTGTTGCATTGTGGTCTATGGATCTGCCTAGTAGACTCGCTCCCTCTGTCAAAATCGAGGGGTTGAGGGTCTGTCCAAATAAACTTCCCTCATCCACTTGACGAAGTTGAACGGATTTCAAAATGGCGACAGGGATTCCCCCGAGGGGAAGTGCATTGGGAAGATGGCGAGTGAATGGCTACCCGGATAGCAACATAGTGTCGGCCCACATCTGGTATGCGTTGAATCCACATGTACCAGATGTGGCCCGGATCTGGGCCGACACTATGTTGCAGTCTGGGTACCAGCATCAGTTGCGTCGCTGCACTGTCATTCACAAATCTCCCGTGGCCTCATGGGATAGTAAAGTGTCCATCATATGCACACTTCAGAATCCTGCCAGAAGTAATAGGTCATCCGGGTACTTTTTTTACTCTTTTATGAGTGAATTATTGGGTCCTATCATACACCCGGCGCAATGTGATGCCAGACGTGACGCAAGTGTTTTTTGCTAGTTTCAGCCTGACGCAGTTCTCATTTTCACATCCAGCTCCACGTTGTTTAAATAGCAAATGCACTGGCGCATCTGTTCACCCATGGGCGTCTGGTCTAAACCAGGTGTGTTCAGGAGCATTGTTGGAGCGTTGCTGTTTTGAGGAACTGAAAACGACTGCGCCATTGACCAACACAAACCTGCTCTAAAGTCAATAGTGCAGTATTTTTTGTGTCATTTAAAGGGTGTGTTAGTAATATGAGCCTATAGGCAGTGCACAACGCATGTGCTTATTACACACACAGGGACACGCAACAGCACACACACATTTAAATATTAAAAATAAAAGGATTCCTCTCTGGAGAAGCGTTCAATCTTTCCACTCGCAAATTCCACCATGTAAATAGCGAATCCGCCATGGTGCGAGCACAACTGGCTTTGAGAGATGAGACTCTGATTGGTTTATTGCACGTTACGCCCAAAACACACCCATGACTCATTAAGAGACTAGGTACAACCCTTAACTAGCAAAAGTGGATTCGGACACGCCCTAAGTGCACCTGCGCCATGAGCTTCAGATCATGCGCTCAGATCGTTAAAATAGGGCCCATTATCTGTGAATTCAGACATACTTCTTTTGTCACATACTGTTTTTCAGAGAAGTATGCGATTTCAGACGCAGCTTATGTCTAAAAGTGGAGTTAAACGCAGCTGTAGGGTACATTTACACGACAACGATGTACTAAAAACGGAAACGTTTTTCCTTTGCTTTTTTCGCGTACAGATGACAACATTGTCAAAATGATCCCCGTTCACATGGATCCACGAGAACGATTAAAAATGCTGTATTCTGCTGCCAGGCCAGTAGATGGCGATGTCACTTGGTAAAGAAACACTACTCGCCTATAGACTGAACACGTAATACGCGTGCACATGACGTCGCCGTTTTCACTAATTGTTTTTAAAAACTTGCACTTTAAAAACCCTTTTCAAAAGTTTGCGTTTTCAGGCCCCCAAAATGCTGTTGTCGTGTAAATGAACAGCCAAAATACATAAAAGTTTTCTGCTTTTAATTAAAAATGTTGTCGGGTAAACGGTCTCCCTAAACGGTTTCCCGGGTTTAGTTATCTTGGGCCCTGTCTCTAATGGCATCCTAAACACTCGCGGTCTTCCTCTGAGTCCTCACTTTTGTGATGCAACGCCGCTTTCAAGCCATTGTAAGTCCACAAGACCTAGAGTGCATATGAAGTGAGCCATTTGGGACAGGGGCTTTGTCTCTAATGTTAGAGGTTGTGTCCAAAATCGCCCCCTTTACCCTCAAATAGTGCCCATTTGTAGTGGTGTCTGAAAACATAGTGGACATTATCGAGTGCACTCATTCAATCCCACAATGCATCGCAATAACGAGAGTACAACCGATGTACGCTCAACGGCTAGAGAATACCCATAATGCACTGTGACGGTCACACGCGACTGAATTCCTGCATCTGACCAGAAGATGGCGCCGCAGCTGAATCATCCATCCATCCATCCGTTTTCCAAACCGATGGTCCAATGTGGCTACAGCATAAAAATAACACAGGTATAAATTCCTTTTTAGTGATTATTATTGTTTAACTAAGGTTTATACACAGTTTCCATGAGTTTAAGATAAATATTTTCATTACTACTGGAGCTGCCAGTTTGCTAAGTCTCAAATAATTATTAAACAGCAAGCAGAAACTATGCAAAAGCGGCAGCCCTTCTGGCGCACTCAGTGTCCGAATTCACTCACTCGTTTTCATTCACTCCTTCAAGTGGACTATATTAGTGGAGTAATGTAGGGAATAGTGAATGAGGAAATACGGGGCGATTCAATAGTAATGAATTATCATCACCTGTGTCTTGTTGAGTTCCTCGTTTACCTGTGTATTCAGTGCCCTCTGTTTCCTCACTTGAGTATTGTTTTTACATTTTATTGCAAAGCTGTCACATTTGCTGCCTTCTCTGTATCTGATCTAGTTACATTCTTTGTCATATTTGTTCATAAAAGTTAAGTTGCACATTAGATCCTCGTCTCCTCTTGCTTTCCTGCCCTGCTGTGACACCAAGCATCCTCTACTTTTGCACATTTTCTTTAGAAAATATAACAATCTAATTTGTCTCTCTCTTGCCTCTGAATATGTGGGCTGGTCAGTTCAACATGTATGTCTAATGGGTGTCTTACTGAGGCTGTGGTTCTTTCCCTGAATTCTATGGCGCTGCCTTGACAACCCTCATTACCACCTTTTCCTTCCTGAGAAGCTGCTTTGTTCATCGCATAATAACTCCCCACTGGGAATACACGCTGTCTCGAGAGTTTGTATTGTTACCTGGTAACAGAAAGTCCAGAGCAGCACGCAGATGTTGATCTCTGTGTCCATCTCTCTCATCTCAATTCATCTGTAGTGCCCAGAAGGATTGAGGCCCATGAAGGACGGTTCGGGTTGCTATGACTACGCGCTGGGTACAGACTGTACGGACGGGTTCAATGGCGGCTGTGAGCAGTTGTGTCTTCAGCAGCTGGTTCCACTTCCCGATGACCCGACTTCCAACAATGTGCTCATGTTCTGCGGGTGAGACAAGATACAAGTGCATGCGTATGAATACAAGCACATAAATAGCTATATAAAAAGCCCATACTATCTGTGCATCCAGAGAATGGTGTAATTAATACTTTTATTCACCAGGGATGCATTAAATTGATCAAAAGTGACAGTAAAGACATTTATAATCTTACAAAACATTCAATAAATGCTGTTCGTTTGAACTTTCTATCAATCAAAGAATCTTGAGAAAAAAAATGCATCACAGTTTCCATAAAAAATGAAGTAGCACAACTGTTTTCAGCATTGATAATAATCATAAGGGCAGCAAATCATATTAGAATGATTTCTGAAGGATCATGTGACACTGAAGACTGGAGTAATGATGCTGAAAATTCAGCTTTGATCACAGGAATAAATTACACTTTACTATATATTCAAACAGAAAACTGTTCTTTTAAAGTGTAATAATATTTCACAGTATTACTGATTTTCAGTGCTGGGTAGTAACTGATTACATGTAATCTGGATTATGTAATTCGATTCCAAAAATGAAGTACTTGTAATTAGATTATATTACATTTTAAATACTATACTATATTAAATACTTATACTCAGACTACAGTTACTTTTCTATTGATTACATGATTACAACATTGTATTTTTATATCAATTTGTTATGTTATATCAATATTATCCTATTCAAATTAATGTGATTAATGAGTTAGGTCAAAAGTAATCTAAAAAGAAATCAAAAAGTGGTCAGAATATATTACCTAAAATGAGTAATCCAGATTACATTACTAAAATAAATTAGCAATAAATTACACTTTACTATATATTCAAACAGAAAACTGTTCTTTTAAAGTGTAATAATATTTCGCAGTATTACTGATTTTCAGTGCTGGGTAGTAACTGATTATATGTAATCTGGATTATGTAATTCGATTCCAAAAATGAAGTACTTGTAATTAGATTATATTACATTTTGAAATACTTGTATTCAGACTACAATTACTTTTCTATTGATTACATGATTACACAATCTGGGAAACTCAAAAACTACCCAAACACTGAGTTGTCACGTCTGACCCAGGATCTGGGAAACACAAAAACTACCCAAACACTGAGTTGTCACGTCTGACCCAGGATCTGGTAACACAAAAACTACCCAAACACTGGGTTGTTACGTCTGACCCAGGATCTGGTAACACAAAAACTACCCAAACACTGGTTGTCACGTCTGACTCAGGATCTGGGAAACACAAAAACTACCCAAACACTGAGTTGTCACGTCTGACCTAGAATCTGGGTAACAAAAACTACCCAAACACTGGGTTGTTACGTCTGACCCAGGATCTGGGAAACACAAAAACTACCCAAACACTGGGTTGTTACGTCTGACCCAGGATCTGGGAAACACAAAAACTACCCAAACACTGGTTGTCACGTCTGACTCAGGATCTGGGAAACACAAAAACTACCCAAACACTGGGTTGTTACGTCTGACCCAGGATCTGGTAACACAAAAACTACCCAAACACTGGGTTGTTGTGTCTGACCCAGGAGCTGCGTTACACAAAAACTACCCAAATACTGAAAAAATAACCCCAAAAATTTGGAAAACCAGGATTTGGTTAGAAAAAATAACCCAAGATGTATGTTCAGTTTATTATAGTTTTTATTGGCTGAATGAACTCTCATTCGTGTGTGTGTGTGTGTGTGTGTGTGTGTGTGTGTGTGTGTGTGTGTGTGTGTGTGTGTGTGTGTGTGTGTGTGTGTGTGTGTGCAGGTGTGTGCAGGAATACAAGCTAGCAGCTGATGGCCGCTCCTGTCTTCTTCTGGCCGATCACTGTGAAGGACCCAAGTGTGCGAGACAAGACTCACGCTTCAACGACACGCTCTTCAGTGAGATGCTCCGTGGGTACAATAATAAAAGCCAACAGGTGATCCTGGGACAAGTCTTTCAGATGACCTTCAGGTGAGTTTTTCTCTTTATGGCGCAAGCTTTATTTTTATCTTGTTGAGTGCAACCGTCAGGTTCTAGAAGTAAAGATCCCATTCATTTTCTCTATACAGAAGTAGGTTTTTAAGTTACAAGACTTACAAGAAATATGGGTTTGTTTGTTATATGCAGTTCAGCAGAAGCCACAAATGTATGTAATTGCGGTTTGCATCAAGTTTTGGTTACCATAAAAATGGAAATCATGGTAAAACACCTCAGCAGGCACCATGTATTCCCATGAAGCATTGTGAATGACATAATCGAGTTGGTCTCCCTTCTGCAAGAACATATACAGTGGGGAGAACAAGTATTTGATACACTGCCGATTTTGCAGGTTTTTCTACTTACAAAGCATGTAGAGGTCTGTAATTTTTATCATAGATACACTTCAACTGTGAGAGACGGAATCTAAAACAAAAATCCAGAAAATCACATTGTATGATTTTTAAATAATTAATTTGCATTTTATTGCATGACATAAGTATTTGATCACCCACCAACCAGTAAGAATTCCAGCTCTCACAGACCTGTTAGTTTTTCTTTAAGAAGCCCTCCTGTTCTCCACTCATTACCTGTATTAACTGCACCTGTTTGAACTCGTTACCTGTATAAAAGACACCTGTCCACACACTCAATCAAACAGACTCCAACCTCTCCACAATGGCCAATACCAGAGAGCTGTGTAAGGACATCAGAGATAAAATTGTAGACCTGCACAAGGCTGGGATGGGCTACAGGACAATAGGCAAGCAGCTTGGTGAGAAGGCAATAACTGTTGGCGCAATTATTAGAAAATGGAAGAAGTTCAAGATGACGGTCAATCTCCCTCGGCCTGGGGCACCATGCAAGATCTCACCTCGTGGGGCATCAATGATCATGAGGAAGGTGAGGGATCAGCCCAGAACTACACGGCAATACCTGGTCAATGACCTGAAGAGAGCTGGGACCACAGTCTCAGAGAAAACCATTAGTAACACACTACGCCGTCATGGATTAAAATCCTGCAGCGCACGCAAGGTCCCTCTGCTCAAGCCAATGCATGTCCAGGCCCGTCTGAAGTTTGCCAATGACGATCTGGATGATCCAGAGGAGGAATGGGAGAAGGTCATGTGGTCTGATGAGACAAAAATAGAGCTTTTTGGTCTAAACTCCACTCGCCGTGTTTGGAGGAAGAAGAAGGATGAGTACATCGCCAAGAACACCATCCCAACCGTGAAACATGGAGGTGGAAACATCATTCTTTGGGGATGCTTTTCTGCAAAGGGGACAGGACGACTGCACCGTATTGAGGGGAGGATGGATGGGGCCATATATCGCGAGATCTTGGCCAACAACCTCCTTCCCTCAGTAAGAGCATTGAAGATGGGTCGTGGCTGGGTCTTCCAGCATGACAACGACCCGAAACACACAGCCAGGGCAACTAAGGAGTGGCTCCGTAAGAAGCATCTCAAGGTCCTGGAGTGGCCTAGCCAGTCTCCAGACCTGAACCCAATAGAAAATCTTTGGAGGGAGCTGAAAGTCTGTATTGCCCAGCGACAGCCCCGAAACCTGAAGGATCTGGAGCAGGTCTGTATGGAGGAGTGGGCCAAAATCCCTGCTGCAGTGTGTGCAAACCTGGTCAAGAACTACAGGAAACGTATGATCTCTGTAATTGCAAACAAAGGTTTCTGTACCAAATATTAAGTTCTGCTTTTCTAATGTATCAAATACTTATGTCATGCAATAAAATGCAAATTAATTACTTAAAAATCATACAATGTGATTTTCTGGATTTTTGTTTTAGATTCCGTCACTCACAGTTGAAGAGTACCTATGATAAAAATTACAGACTTCTACATGCTTTGTAAGTGGGCAAACCTCCAAAATCTTGTTCTCCCCACTGTATCATATGTAATATATGCAACAAGAATGTAATTACATTTACTTATACTTTCACAATCAGTTCTCACCAGTTATTGTACAAACAAATGTTTGGGATCGGTAAGATTTTTTCATGTTTTTGAAAGAATTCTCTTCTGCTCACCAAGGCTGCATTTATTTGATCAAAAATGCAGTAAAAACAGTAATATTGTTAAATGGTATTACAATTAATTTTCTATTTATCTTAAAATGTAATTTATTCCTGTGATCAAAGCAGAATTTTCAGCATCATTACTCCAGTCTTCAGTGTCACATGATCCCTCAGAAATCATTCTAATATGATGATTTGCTGCTCGAATCATATTTTTGTGGAAACTTTTTTTTCTTTCAGGATTCTTTGATGAATAGAACGTTCAGAAGAAAAGCGTTCATTTGAAATAGAAACTTTTTGTAACATTATAAATGTTTTTACTGTCACTTTTGATCAATTTAATGCATCCTTGCTGAATAAAAGTATCATTTCTTAATTACTTTGAGGAATTTACTGTATATTGATATTGTCAGAGCATGCAAACTTTCCAGTTGAGTTTTATATTATACCCTAACATCTAATTTGATTATCATTCGCAATGCTTCATGGGATGCATCGTCCATTCCTGCATAAGAGCCAATAGATCCAGTATTTCGACCTTCAAACACTTTTATGCACAAAAAGTCAAAGTTTGTAAGGATGTGGTTCATGCTGGAGCTGGTTGGTTTGGTGCTTTTTTCTGAAGAATTGTTTTGAATCCCTATGGAGAAAATGAATAAACTCTGTAGCGCTATTCTGCGATGACTTCAGTTATGTTTTGTAGTCCTTTTTTGGTCTAAAGTGGTTTTGTTCGGCAAACCCATTTCTCAGAAAGCCTCACGTTTACAGGGAATATTTTATAGCCTACACAACCGCTTTTATGACCACTTGCAGCTGTCACTCTCACTTACATTGGGTGCGTGTTGCGGCCCAGCCATTCTTCTGATGAACATAAAACACTCCATCTTTATTAACTCATCAGTGTTGTGTGTCAGCGCTAATCCCAACAGTACCACTGTCAAACACCAGGAAAACCATTTTGCTGTCTGAAAATAAAGACAGATGCTTCATGTGGAAAGACTGGCTGTTGTAATCTCACCCACTGGCCTTTACTAACAATTATAATATTGTTCTGTTATGTGTAAAGGTTCTTATGATTATCACAGTATGATTGCAGCAAGGATGAGTTTGAGCAGGATCTAGTTGCAGAAGTAAAACTTTAATTAACAATAACTCAGAGAGAGATCAAGATGCATGAACAGAACAACCACTTAGAACGGACAAACAACTAAACTAATAGGTAAACTAAAGTAACACAATAGGTTGAAAGGGTAACAAACTAGGAAACTAGGGGGCTGTTTACAAGACACCATTTTCAATTACAAACGGGAAACTTGTTATGCGTTTTGGCCGTTCATTTACTCGACAACAGTGTTTTGGGGGCCTGAAAATGCAAACAGGTTTCAAAATGCACTTTTTTGAATTCAATATCGTCTCCGTGTAAACTACAAAAGCGTGAACTTGTGAAAACGGTGACATAATGCGCATGTGTATTACATGTTCAGTCTATAGGCGCGTAGTGTTTATTTAAAAAGTGACCGCCATATACTGGCCTGGCAGCAGAATACAGCGTTTTTAGTCGTTTTCACAGATCCGTGTAAATGGGGATCATTTTGACAAAGGTGTCGTCTGTAAGCGAAAAATTCAAAGGAAAAACTTTTCAGTTTTTAGTACATCGTTGTTGTGTAAACATACCCTAAGTCACACACTAGGAAACTAAGTCAACTTAGGGTAGAGATACACCAAACCAACACCAAAGAACTAGCGCTGATCAAAGCCAACTGTGTTGTCGCCTTGCGTCACCTGCGCCTGGGAAAAAGATCTGTGCTTGAACTCACCAAAAGGACTACAGGCGACTGTCAATTAACGTGCGTTCTGCACAGATAACTGTCTATTTAGGCAGATATATTTGTCTATATTCGTCATTTAAAAAGGGAAAGCAAAACTAAGACTGCAGGCATACAAGCCATAAACATTGCAGCGCTTGCCTAACGTTTTGAATATCAAAACAAAAAACCCAGATGCCGTCCGGCTAGAGCTAAGTCGGCTAACTAATAAACTAAGTCTGTCGACGCTCAAAAACGGCCCATTGTTGCACGACGGCCGACCATCGGCTCTGTGTCCTTGCCTTAAGGAAGACAGGAAATAAAAACACAAACTGGGAACAAATAAAACTAAACCAAAACAGACCATAAACCTGATAATAATGACATCACATTGTAGAATGCCATTTTTTTACATTGTAGTTTATTCATTGTTATAAAACTGTTAGTTCCAGCCCTTGATTCTGAATGGTCAATAGCTGTGTTTTATTCACGCTTCACCCAACAGTTCTGTGTATCACTACACAACACCCTTAGCAACCACTCTTAGTAACGTAAACATATGTTTGTTCTCGTTAATATTGTTCATTGAAGCTTACTGTATTATGTAGAATAGTATCGTGAGAGAGAGATCGAGTGAGCGAGTGTATTACCTGCATTTAGATACAGCATTTTCCTTCAGGTCAGTCCTATGTTCATAATAACTGCGATATTTTGTCATTTTAATAACCGTTAAGGGTTTTCCTGTGCCTGACAGCTAGTCAAAGCATTTGTCAGTTGCGTCTTGTTCCGTGTTCACAAAAAGTTCAATATAAAAGTCCTTTCAATATAAAAATCTTTGAGTGACTCACTCACAAAGACAGTGTTTGCCACCATCTAATGGCATAATAATGTAACTTCTGTTGTTGTCACTTATCTATAGAGAACATTTACCGTTTATCTCACAGTTGTGACTTGGCAATTGTGAGGTTTTTTTTTTTTTTTTCTCAGAATTGTGTGATATAAACTTGCAAATGTGAGATATAAAGTCAGAATTGTGAGCTGACTTTTTTTCTCAGAATTGCGAGTTTATATTTCACAATTCGAGAAAAAAATGCAATTGCGAAAAAAAAAAAGTATTTAAAAAAATCAATAATCAATTGCTACTGCCAATGCATACACGACACTCTGCTGTGAGTATGTAAGACGTGCTGCTGCTGTACAATATAGCGTACATGAATTACCCGTAACAGATCTATACAGGTGGAGCTGGGGAAGGAGGAGGGTTTCTGAAAGTGCCGAAATTACTACAGTAAATGCTGACCAGTATTTAGAGGGTTGAGCAGCGAACTCATTGGCTACTGATACAGCAGGAGCCAATCAGCTGTGCCCTATAGAGAATGATGTGATTGCAAGCAGATTGAGTTAAAGGACATATCAGCCTGCGCCATCTAGAGTTTCATGACAGAACTTTATATTGTTGAACCAACGCGGTTTAAACGACAGACCCATGTTCGTGACTTGCTAGTTAGTTTCTACAATGATGCATCGTGTGGTGGTTAAGCAGCAAGTTATGTCGTTGTCAGGAAACACACCCCTGATTGTGATTTCTAGTTCTTGTTGTTTCATGTATCAACAATTAGCTTGATTAATAGCCTGTTTAAACATATTTGAATCATTAAAAAAGGAGTAAATGAAGGTTTTAGTGTCATTTTGATGTACAGTCAAACCAAAGATTATTCAGACACCAGATATCATTTTTTACTAGTGTGTGCAGGACACTATAGTTCATTTATGTAAGCGAGGAGAGCAAAATAAAGTAAACTGTGACATATTATACCCAAAAATTCTTCATACAGTGGACTACAGGAAAATTTGGGACCAAAATTATTCCGACACTTTGACCTGACCATGTTTTGCTGAAGTGTTTTTTCTTTAATTTCTAATGCGACCTTTTACACCACAGACTGAACAAAATGAAGCATTGCTTTGTCATTGGTTGACCTAAATTGGTATTATTCTGTACTTAAATCTAACAGCTGATTGGTTGATTGTAATCCATTACATACCTTTCTATCAAAGTTATCTGACATTATCAAGATGAATTTGTTCTGACACAGTTTAACTCTGAGTTCTTGTCATATTTTATTACCACTTTCTAAACTATAGCGAATAAACTGTGATAATGTGAGAAAATGTTGAAGGTGTCTGAATAAATTTTGGTTTGACTATAGCTAAATGTTAATTATCTGGGTTAAAATATAATTTAGTACTGGAAATTACTGAAACCAGAAGCCTGCTGCATTTAAACGTTTTCTAGGTCTGTGCTTTTATGAGTGGTTTGGTAAAGCTCAAAGAAAAAGGGGAAAAGTGCACTTATTTTCAGCAAGAACACAGTCTTCTCCACAGGCTAAAGGACAGCCGTGGATTACATTTTTTTCAGAAACCTGTGGTCTTCCTTTATTTTCTGTAGTGTTTTGGAGGCAACAAAAGAATGTTTGAGCCGAGCGTGATGACCAGAGGCTTATTTCAACATGCTCGTTTTAATCTCCCGCCCCTGTTTAAAAGGGCAAACTAAATGAGGGCACAGCATAGCTCACCTTGCCGCATGCATCGCACATCTCCGTTTTTAACAGTAACATGGTTGTAACAACAAATATGCAAGAAAATGTTGTGCTCGTGTTGTGTCTGCCATCTTAAGCTTGCTCACTGGGTTTTGTATGGCAGTATTCTGTGTAAATCTTCTTTGGATTTGTTTTTATTGTGAAAAAAAAAAAAAATGTTTTTCTCCCCAAGTTAATTCTGTACATTGGCTTTAGTACATAATTGCCACCTTTGTATTAATTGATTGCAATTCATTTAACACATTATTGAACATTTTACACAATATCACAATTGGGAGACCTTGCATCATAAACTTTAAAATCCCCTGAGTTAAAAACATGCATATGTTGGTTCTCACACCAACTTTTGGGCAAAACTGTGAAAAATATGATATGCATTCTGTATATCATATCTGAAGACTGAGCATTAGCTTTGTGTGAGGAAAAGACCAAATTGAAGCCATTATTTGTTGATAATGTTCCCCTCTGATATACAGTACCAATGTCAAGGTCATGGGTTTGATTCCCAGGCAAACGTGTCTGCTAAATGCATAAAATATAATTTGAAGTCATATGGACTATTGTACTGTGTTTTTTCATGCTCTTTTCACTGCTTCCCACAGTGTAAAAAAATATTGTTAAAAAAGTAACAAAGAAGTTACCTGGTTCCCTTAATTTTGAGTTCATTTAAATTAAAAATTTTAGTTAATCCAACAAAGGAGATTGGTTTAATAAATAGAAACTCAGAAAATTATGTTATCTGAATCACATTAATTATCTAAGTTGATTTGACAAAAGATAAAAAGTAGTGATAACAAATTATGAAAATATTTTTTTATACACTATACTGCCAAAAGTTTTGGGACACCTGCATTTACATGCACATGAACTGTAATGATATCCCATTCTTAATCCGTAGGGTTTAATATGGAGTTGGCCCACCCTTTGCAGCTATAACAGCTTCAACTCTTCTGGGAAGGCTTTCCACAAGGTTTAGGAGTGTGTTTATGGGAATTTTTGACCATTCTTCTAGAAGCGCATTTGTGAGGTCATGCACTGATGTTGGACGAGAAGGCCTGGCTCGCAGTCTCCGCTCCAATTCATCCCAAAGGTGTTCTATCGGGTTGAGGTCAGGACTCTGTGCAGGCCAGTCAAGTTCCTCCACACCAAACTCGCTCATCCATGTCTTTATGGACCTTGCTTTGTGCACTGGTGCGCAGTCATGTTGGAACAGGAAGGGGCCATCCCCAAACTGTTCCCACAAAGTTGAGAGCATGAAATTGTCCAAAATGTCTTGGTATGCTGAAGCATTAAGAGTTCCTTTCACTGGAACTAAGGGGCCAAGCCCAACCCCTGAAAAACAACCCCACACCATAATCCCCCCTCCACCAAACTTTACACTTGGCACAATGCAGTCAGGCAAGTACCGTTCTCCTGGCAACCGCCAAACCCAGACTCGTCCATCGGATTGCCAGACAGAGAAGCGTGATTGGTCACTCCAGAGAACACGTCTCCACTGCTCTAGAGTCCAGTGGCGGCGTGCTTTACCCCACTGCATCCCACGCTTTGCATTGCACTTGGTGATGTAAGGCTTGGATGAGCTGCTTGGCCATGGAAACCCATTCCATGAAGCTCTCTACGCACTGTTCTTGAGCTAATCTGAAGGCCACACAAAGTTTGGAGGTCTGTAGTTATTTACTCTGCAGAAAGTTGGCGACTTCTGCGCACTGTGACCCTCAGCATGCGCTGACCCCGCTCTGTGATTTTACGTGGCCTACCACTTTGTGGCTGAGTTGCTGTTGTTCCCAATTGCTTCCACTTTGTTATAATATCACTAACAGTTGAGTGTGGAATATTTAGT
Organism: Coreius guichenoti; assembly: GCA_039654105.1. Taxonomy (NCBI): domain Eukaryota; kingdom Metazoa; phylum Chordata; class Actinopteri; order Cypriniformes; family Gobionidae; genus Coreius; species Coreius guichenoti. The sequence continues at coordinate 51,888,426 of CM077169.1, read as the reverse complement.
AGTGAGGAAATTTCAGGAATGGACTTATTGCATAGATGGCAACCTATCACGGTACCACGCTTGATTTCACTGAGCTCCTGAGAGCGACCCATTCTTTCACAAATGTTTGTAGAAGCGTCTGCATGCCTAGTGCTTGATTTATACACCTGTGGCCATGGAAGTGATTGAACACCTGAATTCAATGATCTGGAGGGGTGTCCCAATACTTTTGGCAATATAGTGTATATTCTAAGAATGTTTTCCTAAATTCCCTTTAAGTTATAAAACATTACTAATGATTAACTACATTTTCTCCATTTGTGGTTGTAGTATGTGCGTCTGTCTCTGTCTCAGGCCTTTGTTTGACCCTCATCACGCTGATTTTCTCTTGAGGGGTTTGTGTCCTCCACATCACTTCAGCAGATGCTTTGATATATAGATGCAGCTCTTTACCAACTACAAATCCAATGGCAGGAGACGTGACTCAGATCTGATGTGGCCTGAAGGGCTACAGATGCTTTCAATCATTTTACCCATGATGATAATGCTCATCATTATGCCTCATATTAGTGATATTCATGCAGCTTTGGCCATATGCACCCATGGAAACAGTTTGTGGAAATTAGTCATTAGCGGCAGAGTGCCAGTAATGATATAACAAACAACATTCAGGCAAATTTTATTTGTGCAGAATGGAAAATAATTTCTGATTATGTTTGCTTTTGGCAAATTAGGGAAAGGGTTGTTTTGTTTGACTTAACATCAGACAATGAGTTTCCCTGGTAACACTTTCAATAATATTCATTATTAAAAATGATTGACAAATATTATGCAAAGTTTTGAACTGTAAGCGGTTGTATAAATTCAAATGTGAATACAAATGAAAATATATTAAAGTTTCATGATATTTCTAAATACTTTATCTGGCTATATTACCTAGAAATCATAATATAATGAGCTCAGTGAATGTTATTATTATAAAGTTGTATTACTCCATATTAAAGAGCTGTGTATAATATTTACTGCATTATAGTTATACTGCAAAGTTTAAATATGTGCTTGTGCAAATCATATTTGAGAGCTGTGGTTGAGGGGAAGATAATCAGTGAATAAAGTCTGTTACTCTATTGTAAAACTTGAAATATAGCACATTCCTTATGAAAAACAAGGGCACTTAATTGTACTGATTGTGCATTTGTCATGTACTTTAAATCTCAAAAGGATATAAAAAAGAGAGATGCATTTTAAATCGTTATGTTTTTAATCTTTTGTTGCACTTTAAAGACGTACACTTGACATGTTGACTAACATACTAAAGCACATGTAAGTTATTGATTGTAATTTTTACTGCTTGTTATATATAAAGATGTACTTAAAGGGATAGTTCACCCAAAAATGAAAATTCTGTCATTAATTCCTCACCCTCATGTTGTTCCAAACCCGTAAGACCTTCGTTCATCTTCAGAACACAAATGAAGATCTTTCTGATGAAATCCGAGAGCTCTCTGACCCCTCCATAGACAGCTATTTAATTAACACTTTCAAGGCCCAGAAAGGAAGTAAAGACAACAATGGTTGAATAAAGTCGTTATTTTTGTTTGTTTTTGCGCACAAAAAAATGTTCTCGTTGCTTCATGACATTAAGGTTGAAGTCACATGGACTATTTTAACGATGTTTTTACTTCCTTTCTGGGCCTTGAAAGTGTTAATTAAATTGCTGTCTATGGAGGGGTCAGAGAGCTCTCGGAGTTCATCAAAAAGATCTTCATTTGTGTTCTGAAGATGAACGAAGGTCTTAAGGGTTTGGAACAACATGAGGGGGAGTAATTAATGACAGAATTTAAATTTTTGGGTAAACTAATCCTTTAAGTGGGTCAAAAACTCTAAAGTTCAGCTAATTGCATTTAATAGAAATGTATACATGTTCATTTAAAGTCCCCATGAAATCAAAATTGAAGTTTTTTGTCTTTTAGTATATGTTGGCCTTACTGTTATCTATAAGCTAGTGCTCCAAAACAATGACAAAATTCACATTTAGAAGATATAAGCATTCAAAACTTACAGTCTCTCACTTCCACCAATATGGATCAATGATTTTGATGACATCACTCTGCACTTCAGCTTCTCATCAGATTTTCTGTCCAATCAAATGCTCTCTAGAATCTGAATATAGGGGATAGGGAACGATCAGACAGTGCACTATATAGGGAATAGGGAACGATTCAGACAGTGCACTATATAGGGGATAGGGAACGATCAGATAGTGCACTATATAGGGGATAGGGAAAAATCAGACAGTGCACTATATAGGGGATAGGGAGGGGGTAGGGAACGATCAGACAGTGCGCTATATAGGGGGTAGGGAACGATCAGACAGTGCACTATATAGGGGATAGGGAACGATTCAGACAGTGCACTATATAGGGAATAGGGAACGATCAGACAGTGCATTATATAGGGGATAGGAAACAATCAGACAGTGCTCTATATAGGGGATAGGAAACGATCAGACAGTGCACTATATAGGGGATAGGGAACGATCAGACAGTGCACTATATAGGGGATAGGGAACGATCAGACAGTGCACTATATAGGGGATAGGAAACGATCAGACAGTGCACTATATAAGGGATAGGGAATGATTCAGACAGTGCACTATATAGGGGATAGGGAACGATCAGACAGTGCTCTATATAGGGGATAGGGAACGATTCAGACAGTGCACTATATAGGGGCTAGGGAACGATTCAGACAGTGCTTTATATAGGGGATAGGGAACTATCAGACAGTGCACTATATAGGGGATAGGGAGGGGGTAGGGAACGATTCAGACAGTGCTCTATATAGGGGATAGGGAACGATTCAGACAGTGCTCTATATAGGGGATAGGGAAAAATCAGACAGTGCACTATATAGGGGATAGGGAGGGGGTAGGGAACGATCAGACAGTGCGCTATATAGGGGGTAGGGAACGATCAGACAGTGCACTATATAGGGGATAGGGAACGATTCAGACAGTGCACTATATAGGGAATAGGGAACGATCAGACAGTGCATTATATAGGGGATAGGAAACGATCAGACAGTGCTCTATATAGGGGATAGGAAACGATCAGACAGTGCACTATATAGGGGATAGGGAATGATCAGACAGTGCACTATATAGGGGATAGGGAACGATCAGACAGTGCACTATATAGGGGATAGGAAACGATCAGACAGTGCACTATTAGGGGATAGGGAACGATCAGACAGTGCTCTATATAGGGGATAGGGAACGATTCAGACAGTGCACTATATAGGGGCTAGGGAACGATTCAGACAGTGCTTTATATAGGGGATAGGGAACGATCAGACAGTGCACTATATAGGGGATAGGGAGGGGGTAGGGAACGATTCAGACAGTGCTCTATATAGGGGATAGGGAACGATTCAGACAGTGCTCTATATAGGGGATAGGAAACGATCAGACAGTGCACTATATAAGGGATAGGGAACGATTCAGACTGTGCTCTATATAGGGGATAGGGAACGATTCAGACAGTGCACTATATAGGGGACAGGGAACGATCAGACAGTGCTCTATATAGGGGATAGGGAACGATTCAGACAGTGCACTATATAGGGGATAGGGAACGATCAGACAGTGCACTATATAGGGGATAGGGAACGATCAGACAGTGCTCTATATAGGGGATAGGGAACGATCAGACAGTGCACTATATAGGGGATAGGGAACGATCAGACAGTGCTCTATATAGGGGATAGGGAACAATCAGACAGTGCTCTATATAGGTGATAGGGAACGATCAGACAGTGCTCTATATAGGGGATAGGGAACGACCAGACAGTGCTCTATATAGGGGATAGGGAACGATCAGACAGTGCTCTATATAGGGGATAGGGAACGATCAGACAGTGCTCTATATAGGGAATAGGGAACGATCAGACAGTGCTCTATATAGGGGATAGGGAACGACCAGACAGTGCTCTATATAGGGGATAGGGAACGATCAGACAGTGCTCTATATAGGGGATAGGGCACGATCAGACAGTGTAAATATGCTTTCCATTGGGGCGAATGAAGTCTGGTTTCACATTAGTAAAACTTTACCGAGCTCAATGGCTCTGGCCGAGCTGTGATATAAACTAAACACTATTGACTATTTTAAAAAAGGGGAGGAACTGCTTGATACTGTACTGATGTCTTCCTGTTTCAGTGGAAATTACGTCAGCACATTGAATAATCCTGTGCGTTTCAAGGCAATGTCTCGTTGGTGGTGGTGTGCATGATGGTGAAATCTCTTTGTCTGTGACTGGCCTTCATTGGTAGATGCTCTTTCAACTGACAGCCACTGCACACCTTTCCCAGCATGCCTTTCTCCTCAGAGATCTGCATCGGGACGACCACGGCGACTAATAGATATTGACATGCCAATCTGAGAAAAGAGGCTCAGAGACTCCTTCTGACCTCAATGTTTCCTTTAAAAGGCATTCAGTGTGGGACAGGAAAGATGAAGACCATCCATCAGAGATGACGTGCCTTATAGCGGCCGGCTGTTTTTTTGTTTTTTGTTTTTTTTTTCTGAGAGAGGTTGAGAGGGATGGCAATGCAATCGAAAAGACAAGCTGCATCTGAATGTATACTTCCCTATTATATAGTAGACAAAAAGAGAACAGTATGTGCGATTTGCATTACACCCAATTTTCAGTATCTGATTTGCAACTTGATGGACACAATTCAAAAGATAAGATTATTCTAGTGCTGTCAAATCGATTAACCGTGATTAATTGCAGCCAAAATAAAAGTTTGTGTTTATATAATATATGTGTGTGTACTGTGTATAATTATGATGTATATATAAATACACACTCATTCGTGTATATAGTTAAGAAATATTTGCATGTACTGTATAAATATTCATATAATTTATATTATATATAAATATAAATATTTTATTATAATACAATATTTTATATAAATATAACAATTTTTTCTTAAATATGTACATGCATGTGTGTGTATTTACACTGATCAGGCATAACATTATGACCACTGACAGGTGAAGTGAATAACACTGATTATCTCTTCATCACGGCACCTGTTAGTGGGTGGGATATATTATGCAGCAAGTGAACATTTTGTCCTCAAAGTTGATGTGTTAGAAGCAGGAAAAATGGGCAAACGTAAGGATTTGAGCGAGTTTGACAAGGGCCAAATTGTGATGGCTAGACGACTGGGTCAGAGCATCTCCAAAACTGCAGCTCTTGTGGGATGTTCCCGGTCTGCAGTGGTCAGTATCTATCAAAAGTGCTCCAAAGAAGGAACAGTGGTGAACCAGCGACAGGGTCATGGGTGGCCAAGGCTCATTGATGCACGTGGGGAGCGAAGGCTGGCCCGTGTGGTCTGATCAAACAGACGAGCTACTGTAGCTCAAATTGCTGAAGAAGTTAATGCTGGTTCTGATAGAAAGGTGTCAGAATACACAGTGCATCGCAGTTTGTTGCGTATGGGGCTGCATAGCCGCAGACCAGTCAGGGTGCCCATGCTGACCCCTGTCCACCGCCGAAAGCGCCAACAGTGGGCACGTGAGCATCAGAACTGGACCACGGAGCAATGGAAGAAGGTGGCCTGGTCTGATGAATCACGTTTTTTTTTTACATCACGTGGATGGCCGGGTGAATAACATGTGTTCCCCACTTACCTGGGGAACACATGGCACCAGGATGCACTATGGGAAGAAGGCAAGCCGACGGAGGCAGTGTGATGCTTTGGGCAATGTTCTGCTGGGAAACCTTGGGTCCTGCCATCCATGTGGATGTTACTTTGACACGTACCACCTACCTAAGCATTGTTGCAGACCATGTACACTCTTTCATAGAAACGGTATTCCCTGGTGCCTGTGGCTCTTTCAGCAGGATAATGCGCCTGCCACAAAGCAAAAATGGTTCAGGAATGGTTTGAGGAGCACAACAACGAGTTTGAGGTGTTGACTTGGCCTCCAAATTCCCCAGATCTCAATCCAATCGAGCATCTGTGGGATGTGCTGAACAAACAAGTCCGATCCATGGAGGCCCCACCTCGCAACTTACAGGACTTAAAGGATCTGCTGCTAACATCTTGGTGCCAGATACCACAGCACACCTTCAGGGGTCTAGTGGAGTCCATGCCTCGACGGGTCAGGGCTGTTTTGGCAGCAAAAGGGGGATCAACACAATATTAGGAAGGTGGTCATAATGTTATGCCTGATCGGTGTATATATACATCATAATTATACACACACACGTAAACACAAACTTTTATTTTAGATGTGATTAATCGATTTGACAGCCCTAGATTATTCATATCAACTGAATACAAAGTCAGGCATCAGAGCAAAATAGTTTAGAAACTGTAAGCAAACTACAATCCGGCCTAAGAAACACCTCTTAATAAAGGCTCAAGATACCAGTTTCTTCATTGCAAATAACTGGCGACACAATTACACCTACTGTGGTATAAACAACATAGCAAAATCTTTACACATTGTCTCGGTCATTCCACCCAAAAATGTTATACCGCCTAATGCTAAAGTTTTGACAAGAGTCACACAATTGAATTGAAAGGCAATTAAAAGCCAAGTGTTCCAATTTAACTAAAAAGAAACTGGAAATCTGAGAATTTCTGCTACTTCTTTTAACTAGAAATGTTGTATTTGAATGCTATTGCGTGCTGCAGAAGAGAGTAATTTGGTTAACTAAAGTGAAACCGTCACAGGAGGAAAAGAGCAGCCGGTGGCAGTAATATTAAGAGAGACATTTACATATTTTACATACAGGGTGTAAGATACAGTATTCAGACATTTACATAACCTACTCATTTAGTTCATGAAAAAAGAACGTGAAGGGGGAAATCTTTAGACAGGAATTACTAGCTTCAAGCGTGTTACATATAAAATCGTATTAATTTTGATGGAGAATAACAAATTTGGGTCATAACTCAAGAAACTATTGCTTCTATTAAAGAGATGGCGTCTGTTGCTATAAGAGATTTTTTTACTGACAGCTTAACTGGATAGATCACCCGAAAAATGAAAATCATTTACTCACCCTTGTGTCATTCCAAACCATTGACTTTCTTTGTTCTGAATATTTTGAAAAATTTATCAGTGGGTTTTTTCCCCTCCATCTTCTTTCTTTCCATACAATGAAAGTCAATGCGGTGTAATGTCGTTTGGACTCCATTGACTTTCAAAATATCATAACATGTGTTCCAACGAAGAACACAGTGCAGTGTAACACTTTTGCTCTTAAATTGTAGTATTATTGACTTCACATTTACACGTCACTCAAAATTCACTTTTACATGGTGTTTGAACATACAGTGGGAAGAACAAGTATTTGATACACTGCCAATTTTGCAGGTTTTCCTACTTACAAAGCATGTAGAGGTCTGTAATTTTTATCATAGGTACACTTCAACTGTGAGTGACGGAATCTAAAACAAAAATCCAGAAAATCACATTGTATGATTTTTAAATAATTAATTTGCATTTTATTGCATGACATAAGTATTTGATCACCTACCAACCAGTAAGAATTCCGGCTTTCACAGACCTGTTAGTTTTTCTTTAAGAAGCCCTCCTGTTCTCCACTCATTACCTGTATTAACTGCACCTGTTTGAACTTGTTACCTGTATAAAGACACCTGTCCACACACTCAATCAAACAGACTCCAACCTCTCCACAATGGCCAATACCAGAGAGCTGTGTAAGGACATCAGGGATAAAATTGTAGACCTGCACAAGGCTGGGATGGGCTACAGGACAATAGGCAAGCAGCTTGGTGAGAAGGCAACAACTGTTGGCGCAATTATTAGAAAATGGAAGAAGTTTAAGATGACTGTCAATCTCCCTCGGTCTGGGGCACCATGCAAGATCTCACCTCGTGGGGCATCAATGATCATGAGGAAGGTGAGGGATCAGCCCAGAACTACACAGCAGGACCTGGTCAATGACCTAAAGAGAGCTGGGACCACAGTCTCAAAGAAAACCATTAGTAACACACTACGCCGTCATGGATTAAAATCTTGCAGCACGCAAGGTCCCCCTGCTCAAGCCAGTGCATGTCCAGGCCCGTCTGAAGTTTGCCAATGACCATCTGGATGATCCAGAGGAATGGGAGAAGGTCATGTGGTCTGAGGAGACAAAAGTAGAGTTTTTTGGTCTAAACTCCACTCGCCGTGTTTGGAGGAAGAAGAAGGATGAGTACAACCCCAAGAACACCATCCCAACCGTGAAGCATGGAGGTGGAAACATCATTCTTTGGGGATGCTTTTCTGCAAAGGGGACAAGACGACTGCACCGTATTGAGGGGAGGATGGATGGGGCCATGTATCGCGGGATCTTGGCCAACAACCTCCTTCCCTCAGTAAGAGCATTGAAGATGGGTCGTGGCTGGGTCTTCCAGCATGACAACGACCCGAAACACACAGCCAGGGCAACTAAGGAGTGGCTCTGTAAGAAGCATCTCAAGGTCCTGGAGTGGCCTAGCCAGTCTCCAGACCTGAACCCAATAGAAAATCTTTGGAGGGAGCTGAAAGTCCGTATTGCCCAGCGACAGCCCGAAACCTGAAGGATCTGGAGAAGGTCTGTATGGAGGAGTGGGCCAAAATCCCTGCTGCAGTGTGTGCAAACCTGGTCAAGAACTACAGGAAACGTATGATCTCTGTAATTGCAAACAAAGGTTTCTGTACCAAATATTAAGTTCTGCTTTCCTGATGTATCAAATACTTATGTCATGCAATAAAATGCAAATTAATTATTTAAAAATCATACAATGTGATTTTCTGGAGTTTTGTTTTAGATTCCGTCTCTCACAGTTGAAGAGTACCTATGATAAAAATTACAGACTTCTACATGCTTTGTAAGTGGGCAAACCTGCAAAATCGGCAGTGTATCAAATACTTGTTCTCCCCACTGTAAATGTGTGTCTGTAGTGTGTACACAGCCATCCTATAATAGTAAAAAGCCACCCACTCCTCTTTTTTAATCACCATAAATCATAAGCAGTGTCTCAGAATAAGCCATTTGCAATTTCTATGCAATGTGACGTCACATGCTTAGACCCCGCCCACGACTGCTGACAGACTCCGCCCTATTAGCATAGACCCCGCCCTCAGTGAGCTGTACACAGTCGGCCATGTTTATCTCCTCCAGAGCATTTAACAGCAGCATTCAAGTAAGAAATGTGTTCTTATTAAAGCTACTAAAGTTATTCAGTCAAGAGCAGTTTGATTCATATTAACAGCAGATATAGCAGTAGGTACTGTATATTACGCTGCTGTCACTTTAATACACAGATCTAATATACACATGTGATTTCTTTACATTCACAGACATAACCGACTGTGTTTATGTGAACTGTGTGTGTTTTTGACATAACCTTGTGTGTATTTGACAGTTTAAGCGCAATAAGACGTGAAAGAGAACTTAGTTTAATACTCACGGGACGCTCCGTCTGACACACAGCTTTCTGTGCGCGTGCTTCGGGTGTGTGCGCTCAGAACACCATATATCAGAAGTTTAGACTGATATGGCTTTAAAACACATGCAGATAATAAACTTTCATGATGATGAAGAACTGCAATGTCACGTGAGTGTGAGCGTGATAAAGATGATCATCAAAACCAAACAGATGTTTTAGTTCTTGGCAGAGTATTGGAGGCACGAGCTGTACAGGCTCTTCTGGATAGGGGGCGGAGCAGCAGCTCATTTGCATTTAAAGATACATGCACGAAAACAACACATTTTTCCTTCCATTCAAAAATGAGCATTTACAGCATGGTATAATAAATGATCTGTGGGGTATTTTGAGCTGAAACTTCACAGACACATTCTGGGGACACCAGAGACTTTGATATATTGCATCTTGAAAAATGGGGCATAATAGGTCCCCTTTAATGACACATTAAACAAAGTGAACTGTAGTTTGACATGTTGACATGATCTCTTCCTGTCTGGGTGGTTCCCAGATTTAGCCACAAAATTACCCAACTTATATATTGGCCAATAAATCCATGAATTTAGGTGAGTGAACACATCCTTGGTTGATAGCAGCCAGTCCTGATGAGATATTGCATATACGATATCCAACCTTACTATCAGGGAGAAATAGTCATCACAGTTCATCTGAAGGCACACAGTAAAACTTAATACCAGAACAGTTGGGCAAAACAGTTGTTGAGATATATGTGTGTGGAAAGTCCGAATCATGGCACAGTGTGAGCTATTATCTACAAATGGAGTGGTAATGGACATTCACAGGAGTGGCCAATCTGCCAAAATGTCTCCACAGTGGCACCTCATCCAAGTCTCAAAATATCCCAGAAAAACTTCCAAAGAACTGTGGGTCTCTGTATCATCAGCTAATGTCAGATTTCATGACTCATAAAGGGACTGTGCAGAATTGGACTTCATGGACGAGCTAGGTGGAATACATAGCTCACCTAGAAGAACAACAAAGTATATCACATTTACTAAAACACACCAACATGATCCCCCCAAAAATAGGACAATATTTTATAAAAATAAGTGGAACTTTTGGATGGTGCAAGTATCCTTGTATCTGTTGGGAAGGGATTAGACACTCAAAAAAATGTTTAAGCCTTTTTTTTTTTAAGATTTATGCATTTCAATTAATAGTACAATTCCATCAAATTTAATTGAGTAATCCTTACATATTTTAATTGAATAATTGATTAAGGATTGTTCAATTATTCAATTAAAATGTCAGGATTATTCAATTCAATTTGATGGAATTTTACTACTAATTGAAATGCATAAAGCTTACATTTTTTAGGAATGCAGCTCTCTCATGTCATGCTTACAGTGAAACATGGCATTTGGGAAAATCAAATGCAACTACTGTTGCATTCACATCCTTCAGCCATCTTCTTTCAAATAATGACATAATTTCACATTTCAACAGAACAGATCTAACAAATCAAAAATGCATTAACACAATTCTTGTGAGAGATGTGTTCACAGAGACTTTGTCTTTATTTAATATATAATTAGGACCAGTTATTGGAATGCGTTTATGCCTAAAGTGGACTATTGAAATAAAGTATTACCTTTTTTATTTTACTTTTGTTGCTGCCTCTGGACCTGATTTGCTATTGTTGAAGGAAGCATGAATTTTGTTATATGCCAAGTCCATCTGTACTTGAAGTTAAATCATGATCCAAAGCAAACTCTCTAAGAAAAGTCTGTAAAAATATGACCCAACGTACTGTGTTAATATGAAATAAATTTCCGTACTGGTTTTTCACAGGTGTTTTACCCGTATTTTGAATTTATGCAATGCATTGTTTTATTGTTTTATAATTTTTCCGGTGCACTTATAATGTTAGTATGATTTTTACATCAAAAATGGTCATATTTTAGAAATAAAAGGCATTTTTAGCCTCTGATTTAAACGCTCTGCTTGAAGGGGCGTGTCTGCTGTGAGACTTCAGTGTAAACGCCCACTGTTGTGATTGGCTGCTGTGAGACTTCAGTGTAAATGCCCACTGTTGTGATTGGCTGCTGTGAGACTTCAGTGTAAACGCCCACTGCTGTGATTGGCTGCTCTGAGACTTCAGTGTAAACGCCCACTGTTGTGATTGGCTGCTGTGAGACTTCAGTGTAAACGCCCACTGTTGTGATTGGCTGCTCTGAGACTTCAGTGTAAATGCCCACTGTTGTGATTGGCTGCTGTGAGACTTCAGTGTAAACGCCCACTGCTGTGATTTGCTGCTGTGAGACTTCAGTGTAAATGCACACTGCTGTGATTGGCTGCTGTGAGACTTCAGTGTAAATGCTCACTGCTGTGATTGGCTGCTGTGAGACTTCAGTGTAAACGCCCACTGTTGTGATTGGCTGCTCTGAGACTTCAGTGTAAACGCCCACTGTTGTGATTGGCTGCTGTGAGACTTCAGTGTAAACGCCCACTGCTGTGAGACTTCAGTGTAAATGCCCACTGTTGTGATTGGCTGCTGTGAGACTTCAGTGTAAACGCCCACTGTTGTGATTGGCTGCTGTGAGACTACAGCGAAAGATTAGACTATTGTAATGTACTATACTTGGGTGTCTCACTTTCTCTATTGTCACATCTCCAACTTGTTCAAAATGCTGCTGCAAGATTGTTAACAGGAACAAGGAAAAGCGAACATATTTTGGCAGTGTTTTTCTCTCTCCACTGGCTCCCAGTTAAATATCTATTGAGTTCAAAACACTATTGTTTGCTTATAAGGGTTTGCATGGACTGGCTCCTCCATACATCTCTGATCTCCTTTCATTCCACCATAATGCTTCCAGAAAAACTCAGGTCAACCAGTAGTTTACAGTTGACTGTTCCAAGGATACGTTTAAAATTGAAAGGAGGCCGTGCCTTTTCAGTGGCTGCTTCACAGCTTTGGAACAATATGCCATTTTACATAAAGACTGCACCAACATACATTGATTTTAAATCTTTGGTTGAAACCCATTTATTTACTGTTGCTTATGGTCATAAGTAGGTCCAGTGGTATAAATTGTAGTGTATTGTTTATTAGTGTGTTTTATGTTTACTTATTAGTGTACTTGTTTACACTTTAGCACTTTGGCCAACAGTTGTTGTTTCTTAATGTGCTCTATAAATAAATATGACTGACTGACTGACAATGAGTCGTTCTCTGGGCTTGGTTACAATAAAAGCTGTTTTTGGACTAACGAGGAAGTTTTCAGTTCTGAAACTTACAGGATATTCTTATAGTATGATGACCTCTTATATGTCAAAAGCTCAAGGAAAATTGTATTTCTTAATGACCCCTTTTTCTTCATGACCCCTTTAATAATGTACTAGTAATCTTCTGTCAGGAAATTCTACAGCCTTTTTTTTTCTTTCTTAAATTGCAGAAAAATGTATCATGCTAAAAATAATCCACATTGAAGAGCTCTAAAGGTCCTTTAGTGAGGATGTGTCCGTATCCTCTGTGAGCAGCTCATGTCTGAAGACTTACCAATCAATGTCACTGGTAAAGCAGTCATGCAAAGAAGAATGGGCAATGAATCCTCAACAGAGACATGCAAGTCTCATATCAAATTATAGAAAGTGCCAGTCAGTGTCAGTTATTGCCATTAAGGACCAGATATTAGCTTCAACTCAATCTTCAAGAAGGAAGTAAACATTAAAATACAGCATTGCACGTTGTTCTTACTCAGGTTCCCTTTGTGCAAAACTACATTTCAAATGAAAATCTGAAACCGCAGAGTGCTCAAAAAAGGCACTGACAATCAAATACATTATCAAGCCACTATCATACATCACACCTCTAGTTGTGTCATTGAGCAATTGACCAGCTGTTTACTTTGAGATGAACTCAATCACTTTTATACAGTTTTCACCTTTTGCAAACGAACCGTCCTAACCGATAGCAGGTCACATTGAGACTGCGGCGCTGTCTGCAGGCTTTCAGTGTAATCACGGTCAACCACAAGATAGACCTTCTCAAATAGAGAAAGTTAATTCTACAGCCAGTGCCAATTATTTCCTGGAAGCCCCTATGATTGTTCCAGAGAAAAGCCAGTTTGAGGACGGAGGCAGCATCCTGTCTGGAAACCACAAGCAATCACATTTCAAGCCTGACGTAATGGCTCTAATTTTACCTGATGTAGGGGAGGTTTCACCCATGCTGGCCTGGAGGGAGACGCATCCCATGGATGGATAAGCACTGATTTAATGTCTCAGCATTGCTGAGCATGTTAACCTGTGGACTTATCCAGTTCTTTTTAGAGCCGTGGAAAGTGGAGTTTATTTTCTAGTTGTCTGAATATGCTCTGCTTTTTTATGACCACTCTGAGGCAATAAACTGTATGAATAAAAAGGAAAAATTGAACAGCACTAAGGCACAGTATATATAATTGCCAGAACAAGAACAGAACTGGACAGAAAAAACAAGTTTTATCTTCCATTAAGAATTGTACAACATAACATTCAGTTGAACTGATGATGTTCAAGCTCAAATGACCTTCTGTTCTGATATGTTAATGCACTTCCATCCTTGTGCTGCCACAGATAATGAGTGAACAAGAATAATCCGATTAGCAAATACATCTTCCTTCGATTCCTTTGTCCTTGTTTCCTTCCCTCACATCCTAAGGGTGGTGTAGCTAATAAGCGAGGAAAGGAAACAAGGATGCACAAATAAGAAACGAGAAGTACCCAATGTGTTCAGATAACGTCCTCCTCTGGCATTACAAAGAAATGAACATGAGTTGAGAAAATCCTCCTCCGTTCCTTCATATCCACCTTATTCTTAATGTTAGAACTGGGCCTGGACTGGCCATCGGGAGCACTGGGAGAATTCATGAATTGGTTAGTCTTGACTGGCAACGCTCCGTGCCTCCACCAAACGGTTTCGAACAGAGGGAGGGAGATATATATATCAATACGAGGGAGTCGAGGATGGAGAGGAAGCGGCCAGGTGGAGCAGAGAGGGAAAGGTGCCCAAGAAGAAGCAGGGAAATATAGCAAAATTACTGAACTGTTCAGGGCTTCGAGTGCAGGTCAGTTTCATCTCTAATTAGGCTGCTGTAGTTTTGTCTTCATTAACTTAAGCATTAACTGCTAGCAAATGATAGTAGTAGCACCCCATTACTATCATCACTCAAAATACTGTATGCTAATATCATTATTATCTTTTGTAAAGTTACAATAGGCTAGTCATTTGGCAGACAGATATTCACATCGATTTATAGGGTAGGAAGGGAGCTAGGGCAGACAACAACACAAAAATATGAGCCATAATAATGCAATAACATTTTCAGTATTAGGATTTTTCTGTGAAGATATTGCCATGATGTAGATATTATCATACTAATTTTGACATTAAGGCAATTTAGAAAATTAGTTTTAAAGAGGTCATGAACTGAGAAATCAAAATAAGCTTTTGACATATAAGAGGTCATCATACTATAAGAATATCCTGTAAGTTTCAGAACTGGAAACGTTCTTGTTTGTCCTTGTTAGCTTTTGTTGTAACCAAGCCCAGAGAATGACTCATTGTGGAATGTGCCTATAATAGATGGTGAAAGACCACCTCTGCAGAAGAAGATCAACGCCTACTTCATCACTGAAACTTTGGCCCCGCCCACTGGCGTGTTAGTGAGATGACGAGGAGAGAAGAGTGATACAGGATCACTGGACTAAAAATAGCATTACCTTCCAAAGGATCCTAATGCTAGGAATGTGCTTATTTATTATCAACAATGTGAATGTCTCAGTTGAGCATTATTTATTTGTATTCGGTACATTTCACTGTGGATTCTTTGGTAAATCAGTCGCAATTTCGGCGCAGACTTTGCAAACAGACTTTTACGATATGACTCGACAGTAATGCCACAACATGTAAGTAACCGTGTTAATTCTCATGCCTGATCTGTGACCAGTGATTTCTGATATGTAATGATTCATGTACAGTCAGATGTTCTTTGTCTATGTGTCAGTAAATCAAACCAGTGACTAAACGCTCAACTTCACATTGTTTCTCTTAGTAGGATGAAAATAATCTGTTATTTAAACTGATTAAATTATATATAGAAAGCGATCAAAGAGCGTTCCCTTTACAATCACTGGAGCTGTCAATCAAACAGTGCGAGTTTATCAGTGACTGAGTTCTGGACTCGAGAAAAATTAGTTATAATCAACGAATCTCTTATTTACATTGTGTTTGCACTGTTAGTTATGATGTAAGCATTCGTTAGTGTGCAGAAATCGAGTTGGGATGATGAGATCACTGCATTCATGTGCTCAACATGTCTGTGAATGGCTACAATGCTCATCACTGCAACCTTTCATGCCACGATCTGAATATAATGCCATAGATCTAAATATAATGCTATAATCAACACTTTTCATGATCAGTTAACCTTGAGAGCTGTAATAGTAAAAATGTGCTAAAAGTTTTCAAGAGAGTTCCACATGTAATACTAGCTATTACATATGCAAAGATGTCAGCCAATCACAGCAGTGGGCGTTTACACTGAGTCTCACAGCAGCCAATCACAGCAGTGGGCGTTTTCACTGAAGTCTCACAGCAGCCAATCACAGCAGTGGGCGTTTACACTGAGTGTTCAAATCAGAGGCTAAAATGCCTTTTATTTCTAAACTATGACAATTGTTTATGTTCATGACCTTATGACTTTAATATATTTTTTTGTCACATGTAGTAATACATGCACAAGTATGAGATATAACAAGCGTAGGAGAAATAGTCAAAACTACACTTTAACGCAAACAAGACCAGACAGGAACTAACTCAAATGAAGGGCTTAAATACACAGAGCAAACAAAAGAGCAAGATAATTAATAAAAACAATGATGATTAATCAAACAAACTGAGAAACTGGGTCGAACGACAAGAAAAATAGAAAAATAGAGAAAAAAGTACACACACACACACACACACACACACACACACACACACACACACACACACACACACACACAAGGGAGAGACAGAGAGATATCAGGGAAAATGAAGAGAAGGAAAATGGAAGTCAAGGTGCAGTTCAAGAGAGAAGCTTTAATTTTTTTTGCACGACCCCAGCCTAAGGATTTAAACCTCTTTTATGAGATGGCCAAACAAAAAAATGAGGGTTGTCTGTGGTTCCAAAATTTGTTGTGGGTGTATGGGATGGCCTGGATTTAGTCCCAGTCCATTCCTGTGTCGTGGCTTCCAGTCTCATTCACTTCCAGTTATTTTAGCTGTACAAAAACTGTCTGTTATGCTGCTTGATATTGCAAACTGTTATTTGTTATCATATTATTTTAATTTATTATAGTAATCCTAAACACTGTTTTGTAGCACAAATTATTTCACCAATTACGGCTTTTTGTTATTCTTCCAGTTATTTTCCTATAGCAGCTGAATAGAAGCTGAATAAACACACATTCACAGAAAATAGTTTACTTCCATGTTGCAAAATAAGGTTGATAGCAACAACTATCACAGCATGTCAAACGCAAAATATGTTAAGACATGCTTTGGGGTGGTGATTATGATTTCACTTTTTTTAACTTCAGTTAGTGTGTAATGTTGCTGTTTGAGCATAAACAACATCTGAAAAGTTACGACACTCAAAGTTCAAAGCAAAGGGAGATATTTTATTTTAAAGAAATCGCTTTTTAAGGGGAGTCGTTCAAGCTGTCGCATCCGTCTTTCACATTTATTGCAATACAGTACAAACACAAATGCAACAGCATGTCATAAAAGCAAGATGACAACATTAAGTTATAACCGTAATTAAACTAAACTATCCCTGTTCTCTCTTCATGCAGCAGATATTCTTTGGCTCTGCATCTCACAACAGTTCCCACACCAGCGATTTATAGATTATCATGACAGAATATGCTAATCAATGACTTGAAGATAGTTAACTCATAAATTCATCAACTAACCCTTCAGAAACGTCCTGTCTCATTCTACATGTTGTCACTTCTTCTTGAGTCTCTCCATCATTGTCCGACTCCGGTTTGATCATAAAAGGCTGAACAGTTTCTGATATTTTCAGTGCGTGTCTGCGTGAGGTAATCGGAGCTGCTAACATGAGCTCTTGAAGCTCCGCCCTCTTCTTGAAAGGTCATTTGCATTTAAAGGGACAGACACAAAAATGGTGCGTTTTTGCTCACCCTCAAAAAGTGACAATTTTAACATGCTATAAAAAATTATCTGTGGGGTATTTTGAGCTAAAACTTCACATACACACTCTGGGGACATCAGAGACTTATTTTACATCTTGTAAAAAGGGGCATTATATGACTCCTTTAAATAATAACAAAAAATACCAGTAAATTGACTGTACCACACACCTTAAATCTCCTTGCATGATTCATTGAAATATTCTCCTCCCATAAATGTTGTGTCTGAAAGGGAAACTCTTATAAATGCATATGCAATAAGATCAGCTGCAAAAATAACCCTGTCCACGCCTTTTCAGCGCTAATTTCTCACTGTTTGCCTTTATTAAATCCTGACAGCAGGTCGTTTTTGCACCTATAAGTGCTGGCCTAAGCTATAAGTAAATCCGACCCTTAAAATGAAATGGGGTAATGCTTGGGAATTGGGTAAACAGTGTGTATACTGTATATAGTGGGGTAAATGATATATCGCACAACGACTTTTATTTGTAGCAGATAAATTTGGAAAAATTAATCAGAGTTAAACACATTAAAGGCATTAAAGTGAAAGGTCTCACAAACGTCTTCCTCGGAAAGTCAGAATGTCTACACGCAACTAGAGCATTGGGGTTCATCTTGATATGATTATTGCGACATGAAATATTGTCTGTAATAAATCTGCAGCAGGATGATTACAGCATACAGAAGGCTATGAAGAGAGTGGGAAATGTGCTGTTGCTCTTCTCAGATACTTGATTCATTTGCACCTATTTCCACTGGCAAATATAACAAGATTTGGTCTGAAAATATAAGTGATGTAATATTAACTTATTATAGGCTACTCACAATCACACTTTGGTTAGTATTATAAAATTACCTGCAGCCTTTTGCTTGTGTTGTTGCTCAATTCTAATGTTCTAAAGCATATTTGTGTATTTATATCACCAACAGGTACAAGACTGACTGTAATTAGACTGTTGGTCTCAAGCAAAAGCTTTTGCAATAGATGACAGCGGAAAAATAGAAAATGGCTGAGCCTCCAGGAAGCACTAAATCAATATGTGACTGAAAAGCAAATGAGAATGCTGTATATAAATGAACTGTCATAGGGGAAATGAATGCAGGGGAGTTGTACTGTAGGCTAGCAATGAACATGTGTGCCTTGAAAACAGACTGAGCCTGTAACCTGTTTGAAACATTTCAAAGAGAGGAAAGACATTTCTTGGATATTTCTTGCTTTGTTCATGATAGAAGCATTGCATTGCATTGCACACAGCAAAAATGGCAACAAACTTAGTCAAATGTCACTGAACTGATATTTATTTATTTATTTAACAGGGACAATGCAGTCAAACCTAGTTACAATACAAAAACTGCAACTAATGCGCAGCATATAGAGTTTATAGCTAATGCTAATTCTCAGCTCCTGTCCCTGGTTGGGCTTTTCTAAATACATTATAAAACATATACATGCAAGCATAAAACATTCACATTTCTTCAAACATACACTCACTCACACATTCACTCACACAGACTCACTCACTCACGCAAAAAAGGAAATTGTCATAAAAGAACACCAACTAAATCCTTGTGAAAAATAAGTGCACTTAATTGTATCGAATGTGCACTTGTAGTGTGCTTCAAATCTTGAGGGTATATATATATATTTTTTTTTTTTTTTTTGTGAAATAATTAACATAAAACGCCACTTAAGTGCACTTAAAGAGAGCACACTTTCATGTCTATGCTTCTTAACACACTTAAGTACACTTTTAAATAAGTGCACTTTGTAATAATGTCAAATTAAAACTTTTACTTCAAATAAAATTTTAAATCATTACATGCTTTAGGAAGTGCACTTATTTTGATGTGTTGACTAACATACTAAAGTAAATGTGTAAAGTACTTTAATATTAACTGTAGTGTGTTATTTGGTATTACATTTAAAGTTAATATATGTGACCTGTGCTGGCAAAATGAGTTATTTTCACATGCTCTATTAAAAAACCTTCAATTATGATAAAATGACTGAGCTACACCTGTTTGAAGTCGATAGAGTCAGCAAAGTCAATTTTGAGAAAAATCTAGTTAAAGTTTTCTGAAGGTTCCAAAACAAAATCACCTAGCAACCACACCTTAAAATCCCTGGTAACAACACCAAATTTGGCACACATCAAGTCAAAACCGATATATATAGGAAAAAAATATATATATATATATATATTCAACTTTTTTTCCATGATACCACAATTGTTTGATTAACATTAATGAAACAGACAGCCTATACTGTAATGCATGGATCTAATATAATGTTACACATCAGATGTTTTTCCCAAATAGTTAACCAAACGTTCATTTAAGACATAACATATAATGTTTGCGTGAATACTCACCAAAGACAGATATTTTAAAATACTGTAATTCTGTGTATATTGGGATCACGCGCTGTGAGAGGCATCTTTGTGCGCACGGGTCGGATCTGTCAGCGCGAGTAGCATCATTTTCATGGACAAATGAAAGGTACTCCTCTCAGAAAACGTACAAATAAAGATACTTTTAAATGTTTCATTGCTATTTGGCGCATTGGGATCACTAGATGAGAGCTTAATGAACTAATTTTTGTGAAAACCTCAATATCGACATTTTTGCACGTGCGCATTCCGACTCATTTTTGCCAGCACAGGTCACATATTTTAAATGTACTACATTGCAATTACAAGTTTGATTAGAAATGACTATGTTTCTTAACACACTTAAGTACACTTTTAAATAAGTGCACTTTGTAATAATGTCAAATTAAAACTTTTAATAATGTATCGTCATGCTTTAGCACATGTAAAGTACTTGATTGTGATATTAACTGTAGTGTGTTAATCAATATTATATTTAAAGTTAATATATTTTAAATGTACTAAATTGCAATATGGCATTTTAAAGTAAAATTTTTTAGTTTACAATAAATGATTATCAGTACATTCCTCAGTACACTTTTACAGACAATATAATTAATTACTTCATATTAAAATTATATCCTACTTCAAAAAACACTCTAGAGTTCAGATAATTGCATTTAATATTAATTTAAACTATAACACATTTTCATGTAATTGCAGTTAACATGCAATTAACTGTCTGAAAAAAAGCATGCAAGTATAATTATTTTAAATTATATTATTTTCATAATAAGCACTCTTCTTAAAAGCATACTAAAGTACTTATTTTTCTCAAGCTCATCTTTAAATTGTGATATTTTTTTCCCCCAATAAATTAAAACATTCATCAAGATGTACTGTGATGACCCAGCTGTAATTTTACTCATTCTATTATAAAACGTCTGCTTGCTAATATCACACACTCATTTTAATCGAGAGATTCATATTGTGGAATGACTTTGCATTAAAATAGCACCATTAAAAAGCAGAGAGAGAACAATCTCACTGATAAATTTCACACTTTTCTGAATGAACCCTTAGGCCTCCATACATCTCCTCTATCTTTACTGATCAAACACAGTGCAACTCCACATACAAACACTTGAGCGTTGTGTGCATTAGGCTGCCCGACCTGGCGAAATGCAGCTTTTGATGTCTTGTCACATGACACAGGGTTCGTGTTCAGAGCCACTTCACCCAAGCAGCGTTATTCATTTGAAGCTCCAGGTTGCGTAAGTTCTGAGACTCTTCTCATAACAACTAATTTATTACGATATACTTCTCCAAAAGCTTTTATTGTAAGTGGTTGTGTCTCTACTCTGAGGACAAAACTTCAGAATCGACTAAGCAGTGACCCCTTTTGGTGAGACAAAGTCAGGCATGTTTCATGCAACTAAACGGCACGGCGACAATAACAGGAACATGTCAGGCTGTCAGTACTTTATATCCTTGTTAACTCACTATTCATTATTTAATGACACGCGTTTACAAGCTAAAGAGCTGGAGTGCTGCACGCGGCGGCGCTGTAATGTTTTATAGGCCAGCTGACTGCAGCTCAGAGCGTAACAAATGCTGGCGGCCGAGGTCCCTCCATCTGTGAATGGATGGTCAGATGAAGAGGAAGGAGACAGAGTCGCTCAGAAGAAAGGGAGGGGAGGTGAAAGAAAGATATAGAGGGAGTGTAGGGCATATACTGTACACTTGTACTTACATGTATGTAGTTATATTAACTTAAGTTTTCATAATCAGCACACATACACTCAGGGGTTAAATTCAAGGTTAAAGACAGTAGAGACAGTATCTGCTCACTTTGAGCTACTTTAAACTATCAGAAAACATGGTAACACTTTAGAATACTGTTCCGTCATTAATGAATAACTACACAGGAACAACTGAGTAACACATTAATAACACTCTAGTAACTACTATTAACTAACAAGAAACTCTGATTAATGAATTAGTAAGTAATAACGCACAGTTGAATGAGGTAGTTCACTATTAGCTAATCAGTAACTACTATTTTCTTCATACCTCACAGAGGAACTACAGGTTCATAATTCATGCGAGTAATGCATAATGTATAATTAATTCTAAAGTGAAGATCATAGTAACCCACTAGTAATGACTCAAGTGTTACTAAATCCTTCAGAAGGAGCTACTAATTATTTGGATCAGTATTCTAAAGTGAAAAACACGATAACGCTCTAGTAATGACTGAAGTCGTTGTAAACTTGAGACGTTTTTGTAAGGTTTTGGATATTAATGACTCAAGTGTTACTACATCCTTCCATAGGAATTACTAGTTATTTGGATCAGTATTCTAAAGTGAATACCATGATAACACACTAGTAATTACTTAAGTGTTACTATCCAAAACCTTACAAAAACCTCAAAAGCTTACAATGATTTCAGTCATTAAGAGTTATAATGTTTTTCACCAAATCATGAGTAATTCCTGTAGAATGATGTAGTAACACTTGAGTCATTACTAGTGGGTTATCATTTCCTTCACTTTAGAATAAATCATACATTATGCATTATTCATGTTAATTATGAACCTGTATATAGTAGTTCTTAGTAGTCCACTGGGAGTTATGAAAAAAATAGTAGTTACTGATTAGCTAATAGTGAACTACCTCATTCAACTGAGCGTTATTACTTACTAATTCATTAATCAGAGTTTCTTGTTAGTTAATAGTAATTACTAGAGTGTTAACAATGCGTTACTCATTTGTTCCTGTGTAGTTATTCATTAATGACGGAACAGTATTCTAAAGTGTTACCAAAAACATTTGTAAATAGTCAGAAATTAGTTAAATTGCACTATTTTTTCCATGTTAAATGTTTTTGCCTTCCACTGGCTATAGAAAAGAGATCCAAGTGCCCAACCAAAGTTTTATCAACATAATGATGGTGACTTCAAATCAAACAAATAAAACATCATAATGGTAAACTTCACTGAGTAAAGCTAAACTTCTACTCATTCTGCAACATGTCCTCCAACCAATACGCCTATATAGGTCGTTTGTCACTTCCCTGAAATACGGCCCATAGGAGCGTTTACTAAAGTTGTGCCCCTATCGACAACAGGACACTTTCATTTTAATTCATGAAGTACGACCCATAGGAGCGTTTTCTAAAGTTGTGCCCCTATCGACAACAGGACACTTTCATTTTAATTCATGAAATACGACCCATAGGAGCGTTTTCTAAAGTTGTGCCCCTATCGATAACAGGACACTTTCATTTTAATGCATTGTTCCCTTTTATCTGCGTCATATTTCAGGTTTTGCATTGCTCAATTGGTAGAGCATTGCAATATACAACATGTAATCATGTGATCATGCAATCGTGGGTTTGATCCCAGGGAATGCATGTGCTCATAAAGTGTATATGTACTATAATTCACTGGGTAGATTTAGGGGTGGGGTGGGTGTAGTTGTTAATAAAAAATGATTTTTGCTAAATGGAAATATGACAAATGGTGGTAAAATGTCCACACATTGCATTTAAATGAACAGGCATTTTGATTGTTAACGACAGTCATACGTCATTTCACGACGTCAGACGTAACACAACACTCATTATTTTTACGCCAGCTAGAGGGCGCATGACTTTAAAACATAAATAAAGGTCGTAATAAGGTGCTTGAAAAACGACCTATAGAGTCGGTTTTTTTTTTGGAGGAGAGCTTGCATTCTGAGTACTACTTTTTTTTGTACATTTATTGTATGAAAAAAAATAACCCCAAAATTGGTTCGTTGAGCCTTTCAAAATATATATAACTCTTTCCCTGCCAGCGTTTTTGAAAAAAGTTGCCAGCCACTGCCAAACTGTTTCACAAAATTTTCATGGCCCCCAGAATATTTTGTCGTATGATTATCTAAACATGCAATATATCAAAAGAAAGAACAGAGCCTCTGCTTTTAAACAAACAAAAAATCGTTTTATTCTAGCTTGCATGCATTCCTTTTTTATCAACAATTGATAAATGGGTAAATTTAATTTTAAAAAAGCAACATTTTGAGCAAAGAGTGGAGAAAATCGTGTTTTTTTCAAAGACTCCATCCAGATGGGATTCAGAGCGATGATCAAAACACAGATGGAGTAGATGGAGACCATCAACACCCCAAAGCTTCACAGTCCTATAGCTCATCCTGGGGCGACATTTCATTCAGTAACATTAGGCAGTTTTGATTTATATGCTAATTAATGTTGATGATCACGTTATTTTACATATGCATATGATTACATATGATATCACTTGTTTCTGCTTCTTCTTCGCCTGTGTTTTGATCAGGAGATTCTGTACTCTTTCAGAAGATGTGTAATAGCGCCCCCTACCGTATAACAGTGAAAACACAGAAAGCCGGAAATTTCAGTCAATGTTAATTGTTGTGTGTATGTACATTATTGAGTTAAATTTGTGACGTTTCTCATAGTCAACTTTTTTTTTTAGCATTTCAGAGCCGAGCTCTCAGGAAGTAACCGGTTCACAAAACCCAACTTAATCAAACAAAGTAGCAACTGACTGCTGAAGTTTGCCGAGGATTACCGAGGAGTCTGATGAAAGAGTTGAGGCACATACTGGAGATATACTTATTCAATAGGCCTACATTTATATTAAAACATGGAAAAACCAGAATTTTACATTCAGGTTTATTGTGCATGCATATTAAGGCATCTTTACACAGCAAACGTGGCACAGAAACCAAATCTGAAGCAGCATAAAATCACAAAGATGTGCATTTACACAGACTGTTTAATGCTTCTTTGAAGCGGCATAAATGCATTTACACAGAAATTAAAATCGCGGGAAACAATGCTTTGAACATTACTATTTAAAAACTACAGTTTTAACAAAGTTTTATAAATTAATAAAAAAAAAAAAAAAATGAAATAATAAACAATGAAATAAAACTCATAATAAATAAAAATACGGAATTTTAAATTAATTTCCTCTGCGTGCTATATATCACGCTTTGACGTTGTCATAATTATGTGGTAGTACTGGCTATTGTATGCTACGGTATAGCTATTTTATATTTCTTAATAAAATTGTGCCAGCTGGAACAAATGCTATAAAGAAATTATTAATTATTACACCGGGTGGATCACCGCAGGATTAAAAGTTTAGGAGCCAGAAAGTCACTTTGGAGCAGGCACAACAAATGAACAATGATACAAACATTGGCGTTTCAGGTAGGAGAGCAGATATATCAGCAAATATCGTTCTCAAAGAGATTATTTTTGGAATATAATATAACAATGCACAATCACAGTGACACCGACTGGGTTAAGCATTTACCGTATCTGAGGGAAATGTTGCAGTGCGTTGATCTGCCAATCTCTTCAAAGGAAGATTACAAACGGTGAACGCCAATTGATTACACACGACGACTCTGTTATTTTGGTGGTTTGCTTGAAGATGTGAGTACATGACTCTTTTATTTAATGGTAGACATTTTTTTTATTTGCCTAAAACATATGGAGCTATTCCTATATGTTTTGTCTCCCGCTTCTTGATTCTCGCGCCGCCTGAGCTGACACTGACAGGCGG
This sequence comes from Coreius guichenoti, assembly GCA_039654105.1. Lineage (NCBI taxonomy): Eukaryota > Metazoa > Chordata > Actinopteri > Cypriniformes > Gobionidae > Coreius > Coreius guichenoti. The sequence continues at coordinate 51,862,775 of CM077169.1, read as the reverse complement.
TTGTCATGACAATGATGTAGTTTAGGGCGGCACGAGTTCGCGTTCATTTACACTGAATCAAACCCGTTTCAGCATCGCCTTTGATACTAGCGGCTGAGGTGGGTCAGACCCGGTGTATTTTAAGTCTGCTTTTATGTGGCATTGCGTCTTTACACAGAATTTTGAGCAGATACAGAGCCGCTTTAGAGCAGCCTTAATTCTGCTGTGTAAAGATGTCTTTAGACATGTAGATCATATCCATGTTTGTGCATCAATATCTGTAATGTGTGCTATAGGTGTGAGACTTTTAGGAAACTTATCCAAGATGTAGGCTGCTCTATATTGGTCAGTCGTGTCCGACATGCAGGATCAGCGAATGAAACTGAACACAAACATCATTAAGTGAATGAAAGGCAATAATCAGCAATATGCGTTCACACAAATAACTATATTTGAATGTGTCATTGATATAACATGACACCGAGTTGTTAGAAAAGAAATGCGTAGTGACATAATTTTGTGATGACGTAAAGAACCAATGAATCAGTTTTTTGAACCGGTTCATTGAAACGAACTGTCCGAAAGAACTGCTTTGCGGAAATGAATCGGACTTCCCATCACTATCAACGACTCCAGTTGTACTGACTGTGTAATATTATAATTGACTTTGGGAAATGAGTTCAAGCTACTCAAAAGTTCACATTTTACAGTGGAGGAATATACTGTAAATTTACACTTCTTTTTTGTACACTGTCAGGATTTGCATATAGAACCCAAGCGCAGAAGAGCTGGAGAGTTTCAGAAGGTCTTTATTAACAAAGTAATGTAAAAGCAACACAAAACAGGGCTTAATAACAGAAGCCCAAACTGCAGCCAACATGGCTGGAAAATAAACGACCCGTTGTAGGGCAAAAAAAGACTCAGTCACTGATAACAGCTCAGTCAGTTTGATTGACAGCTCCAGTGATTGTAAAGGGGGCATTCTTTGATCGCTTTCTATAGATAATTTAATCACAGTTTAAATAACAGATTCTTTTCATCCTACTAAGAGAAACAATGTGAAGTTGAGCGTTTAGTCATTAGTTTGATTTACTGACACATAGACAAAGAACATCTGACTGTACATGAATCATATCAGAAATCACTGGTCACAGATCAGGCATGAGAATTAACACGGTTACTTACATGTTGTGGCATTACTGTTGAGTTCATATCGTAAAAGTCTGTTTGCAAAGCCTGCGCAGAAATTGCGACTGATTTCCCAAAGAATCCACAGTGAAATGTAGCGAATACAAATAAATAATGCTCAACTGAGACATTCACATTGTTGATAATAAATAAGCACATTCCTAGCATTAGGATCCTTTGGAAGGTAATGCTATTTTTAGTCCAGTGATCCTGTATCGCTCTTCTCTCCTCGTCATCTCACTAACACTCCAGTGGGCGGGGCCAAAGTTGCAGTGATGAAGTAGGTGTTGATCTTCTTCTGCAGAGGCAATCTTGAAACTTACAGAATATTCTTATAGTATGATGGCCTCTTATATGTCAAAAGCGCAAGGAAAAGTTGATTTTTCAGTTTTAAAAATCAGTCTAATGGTAATTGTTCTTTATACATTTTCTATGCACAGTTTATGTCTATGAAGCTGAAAGGACACATGGAAATGACAGCTTTTCGCATGCATACTTTTATTACACAATCAACTGCATAGCATTTCAGAGAAAAGCATAATGCTTATTGATAAAACAGTGTATACAAACTAGAACATAAACAGACAAAGTAGCTCAAACATTAGCCAGGAGACATTATTTGGGTGACACTTAAAGCATTTGGCATCATGCCTGGTTTCAACACGATGCCCAAGTTGCTTTGAAAGTGGTTTGGGAAGTGAATAATGCATAATAAAACCTCAAATAGACTGTTGTAAATGTTCTAAGTTTATAATATAAGTTCCACAACAGAGTTTTGAGTGTATGATTTCTGTAAAGCTGCTTTGGAACAATGCGTATTGTGAAAAGTGCTATACAAATAAATGTGACTTGACAAAAATATTTTATCGAATAGTAAATCACAAACAAGCAGACAGTCACGTTGTGTTTCTCAGTGTGTTTACAGCCTGAGGTTTTTATTTGAAAAGCCAATATAGAGATTTTAAAGCAAATCCCAGCCATTAAATCCCAGTGCATAATCAGCATATAATCTGTTTACGTTCCCATTCCATTATGCTTTGATAAACAACAGATTCAAAGCCTTCCACGCTCTGTAAACACTGCTATTGTCTGAGCAGCATATAAATTACCGCTCGCGCCTCCAACGTAACTAATAACTCCCTGATTTGTAATTCAGTTTCTTTCTTTTCTATGAACATGATAAAGTGTTGAGTCGGCAGTGCTTTGCTGCTTAGGGTGACATCGCTGCTTTATCAGTGTTGTAGCATCGTCAGCACTCTCTCTCATTACATATGCATTCAAACAATAGATAATAAAACTATTAAGATTATTACTCATATTCTCATCCTCATAAATCTAATCTAAAGGTTTCTAATTTTGTTTTGGAGGTCTCCTACAACAGGTTTACATGCATCAAAGGTCAAAAAACATTTTAATTTTCTCATAATGTACATTGCACATCGCCACTTTTTCAATGATTCTCAAACAACTCGTCCGAAAATTCAGTCTCTCTAAACCTCTCCTTTCCACGAGCTACTCTGTTCTGATTGGCCATATGGCCCAGTCTGTTGTGATTGGTGTACTCTGCTCTGATTTGCCAGATGGCCCAGTCTGTTGTGATTGGTCTACTCTGCTCTGATTGGCCAGATGGCCCATTTTGTTGTGATTGGTCTACTCTGCTCTGATTGGCCATATGGCCCAGTCTGTTGTGACTGGTGTACTCTGCTCTGATTTGCCAGATGGCCCAGTCTGTTGTGATTGGTCTACTCTGCTCTGATTGGCCAGATGGCCCATTTTGTTGTGATTGGTCTACTCTGCTCTGATTGGCCATATGGCCCAGTCTGTTGTGATTGGTGTACTCTGCTCTGATTTGCCAGATGGCCCAGTCTGTTGTGATTGGTCTACTCTGCTCTGATTGGCCAGATGGCCCATTTTGTTGTGATTGGTCTACTCTGCTCTGATTGGCCATATGGCCCAGTCTGTTGTGATTGGTGTACTCTGCTCTGATTTGCCAGATGGCCCATTTTGTTGTGATTGGTCTACTCTGCTCTGATTGGCCAGATGGCCCATTTTGTTGTGATTGGTCTACTCTGCTCTGATTGGCCATATGGCCCAGTCTGTTGTGATTGGTGTACTCTGCTCTGATTTGCCAGATGGCCCAGTCTGTTGTGATTGGTCTGGTCTACTCTGCTCTGATTTGCCAGATGGCCCAGTCTGTTGTGATTGGTCTACTCTGCTCTGATTGGCCAGATGGCCCAATCTGTTGTGATTGGTCTACTCTGCTCTGATTGGCCAGATGGCCCAGTCTGTTGTGATTGGTCTACTCTGCTCTGATTGGCCAGATGGCCCAGTCTGTTGTGATTGGTCTACTCTGCTCTGATTGGCCAGATGGCCCAGTCTGTTGTGATTGGTCTACTCTGCTCTGATTGGCCAGATGGCCCAGTCTGTTGTGATTGGTCTACTCTGCTCTGATTGGCCAGATGGCCCAATCTGTTGTGATTGGTCTACCGCTTACAGCACGTGTCGGAAACGAAACACCATAACGTCTCAGTTACGTATGTAACCCTCGTTCCCTGAAGGAAGGGAACGGAGACGTTACGTCAGTTACTGACGAAATGGGGGGTTTCGCTTAGAAGCCAATCGCCTTTGAGCTCTACAAAACGAGCCAGTGGCATGAAGATGCCATGGGTCTGCGGAATTTGCATAACGCAACCCCGCCCCACCGCATGGGTATAAAGGGCATTGTGTGGCAATCTCGCATTATGTTACCTGCTGAAGAGCCGAGGCATGAGCGTCCGGCCGTTCCAGTGGTACAGTGGAAGTGGCATGGGGACGTAACGTCTCCGTTCCCTTCCTTCAGGGAACGAGGGTTACATACGTAACCGAGACATTCCCTTTCAGTCAGTAGACTACGAGTTACGTCAGTTACTGACGAAATGGGGGTCCCAATACAATCTCACCACAACGGCTGTCTTCCAGCGTCCTGCGCTGACCAGGGCTCCCTGCCGTGAGTCTTAGCACGAACGAGGGGCTAGGCTCAACACCGATACCAAGGTACATTGGGAAGCATATCCCACATGGAGAAATGCAACACAATGCCTGCCCGAAGGGAGGACTTAAGAATACACATATGATGACCCCCGTAGGGACTGCATATGGAGCACTCTGGGGTATCCAGCCGCAGGTGGAAAATTTTTCAACCCCAGGTGTGGCAAGGGTGTCTTGCCAAGGGAAGACACGTGCTCAGAGAGACTTACCGTGGAATACACATGTGGGGGTTGCCCAACAGGGGAACCATGCACACGGAGGCACCTAGCCGAACACGAGGGCTGACCAAGCGGGCATGCACTCTGGTGTCGACATCAGCAGTGCTGGAGGAGCTCAGGGCTTACTGGGAAGCTCACTGGGAAGAGAGAAAATGCGCACGCATCCAGTCCGTGGAGTGGAATGGCGCAGCAAGCGAAGACACCTGAGCCTGTCCAGTTACTGGCACGAGCGGACACAGGCTCCACTCGGAGATTATAAAATCTTGCGAATGTGTTGGGTGTCGCCCAGCCTGCAGCTCTACAAATGTCTGTCAGCGAGGCACCATGCGCTAAAGCCCAAGAAGAAGCAACACTCCTAGTGGAGTGTGCTCTAACCCCATGCATGGCATGCCCTGAACCTGATATGTCAGGACAATGGCGTCCACTATCCAGTGAGACAACCTCTGCTTGGAGAGAGCCTTCCCTTTCTGCTGCCCTCCGTAACAGACAAAGAGCTGGTCTGAGGTCCTGAACACTGCGTCCGGTCTACGTAAGCGCGAAGGGCGCGTACTGGACAGAGCAGTGCCAAGGCTGGGTCTGCCTCCTCCATAGGCAGCGCTTGCAGGTTCACCACCTGATCCCTGAAGGGAGTGGTGGGAACCTTGGGCACGTATCCAGGCCGGGGTCTCAGGATCACGTGAGAATTGGCCGGCCCGAATTCCAGGCACGCTTGATGGAAGCCAGAGCAATCAAGAGCGCCACTTTCATTGAAAGGAACTTCAGCTCCACAGACTGCAGGGGCTCAAAGGGAGCTTTCTGCAGGGCAGATAAAACCACTGCAAGATCCCAAGAGGGTATCTGAGGAGGGCGAGGAGGATTTAATCTCCTCGCTCCTCTAAGGAACCTGCTGACCAGGTCGTGCTGACCTACCATTTTTGAATCCACCAGGTCATGGTGAGCCGAAATCACGGCCACATAGACCTTCAGGGTGGAGGGAGACAGCCTTCGCTCCAACCCTTCTTGGAGGAAGGAAAGCACGGACCTGATTGAGCATTTCGTGGGGTCTTCTCAGCGAGAAGAGCACCAGGTGACGAAGAGTTTCCACTTCAACGCATAGGCCTGTCTCGTGGACAAGGCCCTAGCGGAAGTGATGGTAGCCGCCACCTGAGGTGGCAGGGTACTCAAACCTACCGCGTCCCGTCCAGGTCCCACACGTGTAGGTTCCAAAGGTCGGGACGTGGGTGCCATATGGTGCCCCGTCTCTGAGTAAGGAGGTCCTTCCTCAGAGGGATCGACCAGGGAGGGGCTGTCGCAAGGAGTACGAGTTCTGAGAACCAGGTCCGGCCGGGCCAATATGGGGCGACCAAAAGGACCTGCTCCCTGTCCTCCCTGATCTTGCACAGAACCTGTGCGAGAAGGCTCACCGGGGGAGACGCATACTTGCGTGGGCCCCGCGGCCAGCTGTGCGCTAGTGCATCCGTGCCGAGGGTCCCCTCGGTCAGGGAGTAATACCAGCGGCAATGGGAAGAGTCGTGGGAGGCAAACAGATCTATCTGTGCATCGCCGAACTGTTCCCAAATCAGCTGAACCATCTGGGGATGGAGTCTCCATTCCCCCGGAAGCGGCTGAAACCGTGACAACTCGTCGGCTGCACGATTCAGTTCTCCCGGGATGTGAACGGCACGAAGCGACCTCAGATGCTTCTGACTCCATAGGAGGAGATGGCGGGCGAGTTGCGACATCCGGCGGGAGCGTAGACCACCTTGTCGGTTGATGTATGCTACTGTCACCGTGCTGTCTGAACGGACCAGTACGTGCTTGTCCTGGAGCAGGGCTCGGAAGCGGTGCAGGGCAAGACGTACGGCCAGCAACTCGAGGCAATTGACATGCCATAGGCGCTGGGGTCCCCTCCAGGAGCCCGCGGCAGCATGTCCATTGCACATGGCACCCCAGCCCGTGGCAGAGGCATCTGTTGATACAACAACATGCCTGGAAACTCGTTCTAGGGGAACACCTGCCCGTAGAAAACTGAGGTTCGCCCACGGGGTGAAGGTCTGACGGCAGGCCCGAGTCACTGGGACCCGGAGCGTGCCGTGTTGCCATGCCCATCTCGGGACTCGATCGCGAAGCCAGTGCTGAAGCGGTCTCATATGAAGCAAACCGAGCACTGTTACCACGGCTGCGGATACCATATGCCCCAGGAGCCTCTGAAAATATTTCAGTGGAACCGCACTCTTGCCCTCGAACTGGCGAAGACAAGTCAGCAGTGACTGCGCGCGCTCGCTCGTAAGCTGCGCGTACATGGCGACCGAGTCGATTTCCATACCGAGAAAAGAGATCCTCTGCACTGGGGAGAGTTTGCTCTTTTCCCAGTTGACCCGAAGGCCCAGACGGGCGAGGTCCTGAAGCACCAGGTCCCTGTGTTCGCAAACCTGATCCCGAGAGTGGCCTAGAATCAGCCAGTCGTCGAGATAGTTCAGGATGCGAACCCCATGTTGCCTGAGCGGCACAAGGGCTGCCTCAATGACCTTCGTAAAGACGTGAGGGGACAGGGCTAGCCTGAATGGGAGAACCGTGTACTGATATGCCTGCCCCTCGAAGGCAAACCGTAGAAACGGTCTGTGTTGAGGAAGAATGGAGACATGAAAGTACGCGTCCTTCAGGTCGATCGCTGCAAACCGATCCAATGGATGAATGCATTCGAAAATGCCTTTGGCTGTCAACATCCTGAATGGAAGCCTGTGAAGGGTTCGGTTCAAGATGCGCAGGTCCAGGATTGGCCGTAACCCACCGGTTTTCTTGGGTACAATGAAGTAAGGGCTGTAGAAGCTGGACTCCATCTCGGCTAGAGGGACGATCTCGACCGCACCCTTCGCCAGTAGGGTGGCGACCTCTGCACGCATGACAGGGGCATTGCCACCCACCATGGTATAGCGGACTCCCCGAAAGGGGAGGAGACCGTGCGAACTGAATCGCATAGCCGAACCTGATGGTGCGAGCGAGCCAGCTGGACAGATTGGGAAGCGCTAGCCATAGTCGGGAAACACCTGCGCCCTCATCTGGCAACACCACAGGTTTAAGTGTGCTAGAAGGGAGTGTGGCCCGAGGAGGATTCGTCAGGTTGGCCCACACCGTCACCCTCAAGTCACCCTGACCACCAGCCAAAGTATTCCCTCTCATGGAAGGAATAGATTGGGGTGTGGTAGAGGGGACCCTCCCTCCAGTACGGAGATCATGGAGTCTTGACTGCAACACTGCGATGGCCATGTTCCCGCAGTGGGAACATGACTCATCCATGAACGCGCGCTCGGCGTGCATGAGGCCCAAGCACGCCACACAGCGATCATGCCCGTCAAACGGAGGAACCAGCCGACCGCACCCAGAAACGGAGCACGGGCGAGACATCTTGAAAAAGACGTGCCGCGTGCAGCTCTTTTAGAGAGGAGTCTTTGCTCTGCAGAAATGCTGAAGCGCCTAGGGAGAACACACACACTGTGCTAGATCACTGCACAGATCAGACAGGAATGCGGAACTCGCTAGAACGCGTCGTAACACCAACACTTTGGAGAGACACTCGTCTTGAAGAGAGAAAATGCTCAGCCAGTAACACTCGGCTCTGAAGCAGAAACATAATGCGAGATTGCCACACAACGCCCTTTATACCCATGCGGTGGGGCGGGGTTGCGTTATGCAAATTCCGCAGACCCATGGCATCTTCATGCAATTGGCTCATTTTGTAGAGCTCAAAGACGATTGGCTTCTAAGCGAAACCCCCCATTTCGTCAGTAACTGACGTAACTTGTAGTGTACTGACTGAAAGGGAACTGAACTTCAGCTCCGGAGGCTTCCTAAAGTTCAGCGATTGTACAGACTGTAAAGACAGTAATGATGACGTTGATTTTACCATATCAATCCGAGTGTGAATCCCGTGATGAAACATTGGAAGAACTAGTTATTCAACCTGAACCTCAGTTATTCAACCTTGAGCCAGATCTCAGTGGCAAGTTTTCACTCAGTTTGTCGTACATTATGAGATGCGAGACAATAACTTTACTTATCATGCACTTTGATCTTCAAAACTTTGCAGACCTTTTACATCCACAAACAGCTGTATTACACACTGCATGAAAGGTCATATCTGAAAAAGCACAAAAGGGGCACTTTAAGCCTGAAGAAGTGATTTGAAGGGCAGATTGAGACAGGAGATGTGCAGGAGTTTAAGAGTGGAACAGGCAGATATCATGTTTTAAAGATTGGCTAGAGGATCATTATTTATTTGGTATATTTTATTATAATGTTTGTGTTCATTTTGATAAGCAGCATTTATTTATTTATGTATTTGTTTGTTTGTTTATTTATTTACTAACCTGTGTGATAGTGTTAGAGGACACAGTTGGTTGCACTTTGGAGAAAAAAAGTAATTTAGAGAAAAAAAATAATTTATGAACTAATAATTTATCTTTGACTGCATCATAATTTGCATCAAAAGTGGAAGCGGAGAATTTGGCTGTTGAAAATAAAACATTTACGGCGATGCCATAGAAGAACCATTTTTGGTTCCCTGAAGAACCGTTTTGTGAAAGGTTTTTTAAAAACAAAAAAATTTTTTCTAACCATTTTATAGTCTAAAGAACCTTTCTGCGCTATGAAGAACCTTTTGTGCAATTGAAAGGTTCTTTGAATATAAAAGGTTCTTCATGGAACCATACACCCTTCCAAAGAACCTTTATTTTTAAGAGTGTAGTATGATTTTTACAACAAAAATTGTCATAATTTAGAAATAAAAGGCATTTTTCCTACCCTGATTTTAGCCTCTGATTTGAACGCTCTGCTTGAAGGGGCGTGTCTGCTGTGAGACATAAACGCCCACTGCTGTGATTGGCTGCTGTGAGACTTCAGTGTAAACGCCCACTGCTGTGATTGGCTGCTGTGAGACTTCAGTGTAAACGCCCACTGCTGTGATTGGCTGACATCTTTGCATATGAAATAGCAAAGTATTACATTTGGAACTCCCTCGAAAACTTTTAGCATGTTTTTACTATTACAGCTCTCAAGGTTAACTAATCGTGAAAAGTGTTGATTATAGCATTATATTTAGATTTATGGCATTATATTCAGATCGTGGCAAAAAAAGGTTGCAGTGATGAGCATTGTAGCCGATCACAGACATGTTGAGCACATGAATGCAGTGATCTCATCATTGCAACTCGAGTTTTGGCATGACTCCAGAACTCAGTCACTGATAAACTTGCGCTGTTTGATTGACAGCTCCAGTGATTGTAAAGGGAGCATTCTTTGATCGCTTTCTATAGATAATTTAATTCCAGTTTAAATAACAGATTAAACACAGACAAAGAACTGTACATGAATCATATCAGAAATCACTGGCCACAGATCAGGCATGAGAATTAACACGGTTACTTACATGTTGTGGCATTACTGTCGAGTCCATATCGTAAAAGTCTGTTTGCAAAGCCTGCGCAGAAATTGCGACTGATTTACCAAAGAATCCACAGTGAAATGTACCGAATACAAATAAATAATGCTCAACTGAGACATTCACATTGTTGATAATAAATAAGCACATTCCTAGCATTAGGATCCTTTGGAAGGTAATGCTATTTTTAGTCCAGTAGGCGTTGATCTTCTTCTACAGAGGCGGTCTTTCACTGATCTATGAGTCGTTCTCTAGGCTTGGTTACAATAAAAGCTGTTTTTGGACTAACAAGGAAGTTTTCAGTTCTGAAACTTACAGGATATTCTTATAGTATGACGATCTCTTGTAGTCAGTTTTACTATATCAGTTCAATTCTAAAAATGCGGATGATCAAGCCGATCGATCGGAACCAACTTTGCAAGCACGACTTGAGCAGAACGTTTCAGAGCTGGTAAATAGTCTTTTTACATAGCCAGCGTTATACTTCAGAAAGCTGTCCTCTGTGTGCCGTACACAAGCAAACTTTTGGGTTGTACTGCTCAGGAACAGTGTTATAAATAAATCTTAACCACTGCCTAGTTAATAATAAACAATGCCATGTTTGTGAGTGCATAAATCTTACCCATTCCATTTATGTATGACTGAAAAATATGCATCACATTACGCTTATTAATTTGTTTACATTAAAACTGTGGACATTTTATATGCAATTCATTAATACATAAATATTCAATATTTTTGGAGTGTAGTCCTATAAAGCAATAGTGCATAAAGCCAGTAAAATCTCCACACTGTTCTTTTAAAAATTGACACGGCCCGAGGGGGGAGCCCATCTGTTCTGTACAGCAGCCAGAGGCTCTCAGACGAGCTCAGAGATTTCATTCGCAACTTGTCTCTGACAATACGGCAGACCAACCGGATATGTCCCTGCCAATAATTTGCTGTCAAAGCGATAAAAGGACATGTTGTATCTTTAGCACCAGTCAAACTGTGAGTGGTGCATGCGTGCGACTATTCGAGCTCTGCGTGTGAGGAACGTTCACACATGGACTCATGGTGAGATAATGTCATAAAACAGAAGCTGCACAGACTGTGACAGCTGCTAATGGCAGGAACTCAACTCAACTGTGAGCTTGATTTCTCATTTTATGTCCCACAATAAAGGAGAGAATTTTGTGGTCTATAAATTATGACATCTTGTATAACTGATTATTGGCAGGCTTTTTTGAACGCAAAATAGACCGTTTTTGGTCATTGTAGATGCTTTTCACAATCAAAGTGTTGGTCGTTCTTCCATTCACCAACACAGGCTCACTGGAAAAATGTGCCTGTGGAAACATTTCTGCAAAATGATATTACATTGCTTCTTGCATGTTTCAGAACATTTTCAAAGTGACATGTCCATTGAGTGACACTAAAAGCATTTTCAGTTTTCTCTGAATCTGGCCCCATTTTACAAGATGTAATATAAGTATGTATGTCCCCAGAATGTGTGTGTGAAGTTTCAGCTCAAAATACCCCACAGATCATTTATTATACCATGTTGTAAATGCCCATTTTTGAGTGGAAGGAAAAACGTGTTGTTTTCGTGCATGTATTTTTAAATGCAAATGAGCTGCTGCTCCGCCCCCTATCCAGAAGAGGGCGGAGCCTGTACAGCTCGTGCCTCTGATACTCTGCCAAAAACTAAAACATCTGTTTGGTTTTGATGATCATCTCTATCACGTTCACGTGACATTGCAGTTCTTCATCATCATGAAAGTTTATTATCTGCATGTGTTTTAAAGCCATATCAGTCTAAACTTCTGATATATGGTGTTCTGAGCGCACACACCCGAAGCAAGCGCACAGAAAACTGTGTGTCAGACGGAGCGTCCCGTGAGTATTAAACTAAGTTCTCTTTCGCGTCTTATTGCGCCTAAACTGTCAAATACACACAAGGTTATGTCAAAAACACACACGGTTCACATAAACACAGTTGGTTATGTCTGTGAACGTAAAGAAATCGCATGAGTATATTAGATCTGTGTATTAAAGTGACAGCAGCGTAATATACAGTATCTACTGCTATATCTGCTGTTAATATGAATCAAACAAAAGAAAAACAGAAAATCACTCACTGCTCTCGACTGAATAACTTTAGTAGCTTTAATAAGAACACATTTCTTACTTGAATGCTGCTGTTAAATGCTCTGGAGGAGATAAACATTGCCGACTGTGTACAGCTCACTGAGGGCAGGGTCTATGCTAATAGGGCGGAGTCTGGCCAGTCATGGGCGGGGCCTAAGCACATGCAACGTCATACTGCTAGAATCTGCAAACGGCTTATTCTGAGACGCTGCTTATGATTTATGGGGGTTAAAAGAAAGAGTAGTGGGTGGATTTTTACCATTATAGGCTGGTTGTGTACACACATTTATGTTCAAACACCATGTAAAAGTGAATTTTGCATTTGAAAATAACATAGCGCCTACCCTAAACCCTAAACCCGATAGTGATAACAAAAGCAAACACGAGATAAAAAACACATTTGCTGAAACAATCATGCCATTTTATTTTGCTTCTACAAGCTCTTTTATCATGACACGAGTGTAATGCTGTACCAGGTGAGCGAACAAGCAAGTTTACTACATCAGAAAAGACACACATATGGAGCTGATTATGGTACATCAAAATGTAATAGATTTAGTATAGTATTGTGCAAGAAACCATGCAAAAGTGAGTCTTTATTAATCAATAATCTGCCCCTAAAATCATGATTTGCAGGAATCTGCAGTTTTGCTCAAATATACATAGAGGCAAATTTTTCCAATGAGGTTGTCATTCAGCCATCCGTGTAATAAGCAGTCATTTTTGACCCTTTATAAGAGACAAGTGTGCATATTTCAGGAACAATCCCTCTTGACACACCACCATCCATCACTGTTACACGAACAAACTTACTGTATGGTACAGGAACAATCCCACTGGAGCAGCCTGAGGTTAAACATTGAGTGCATGATTTCCAAACTAAAGGAAAAAAAATACAGTTTGAAGAGATATTTCATGAACACTCCTCCATCCGGACAAATGGGTAGTCCTGTCACTGGCTAAACCAACATCATTGTATCAGGCTGACAACAGAGCCAGTGCTGAGGCTCAAACCAGCAATTTTCCCATTTACTGACTATCCATCCGTTTATATAACTCACACACAAACCCAACAATGCAATGACAGCTCCAGTACAGAATGCATTTGTCTGACATGCACATTATAGAATATACACCGATCAGGCATAACATTATGACTTAATATTTTGTTGGTCCCCCTTTTGCTGCCAAAACAGCCCTGACCCGTCGAGGCATGGACTCCACTAGACCCCTGAAGGTGTGCTGTGGTATCTGGCACCAAGATGTTAGCAGCAGATCCTTTAAGTCCTGTAAGTTGGGGCCTCCATTGATCGGACTTGTTTGTTCAGCACATCCCACAGATGCTCGATTGGATTGAGATCTGTGGAATTTGGAGGCCAAGTCAACACCTCAAACTCGTTGTTGTGCTCCTCAAACCATTCCTGAACCATTTTTGCTTTGTGGCAGGCGCATTATCCTGCTGAAAGAGCCACAGCCACCAGGGAATACCGTTTCCATGAAAGAGTGTACATGGTCTGCAACAATGCTTAGGTAGGTGGTACGTGTCAAAGTAACATCCACATGGATGGCAGGACCCAAGGTTTCCCAGCAGAACATTGCCCAAAGCATCACACTGCCTCCGTCGGCTTGCCTTCTTGCCATCCCAAGGTAAGCCACGCACCCGGCCATCCACGTGATGTAAAAGAAAATGTGATTCATCAGACCAGGCCACCTTCTTCCATTACTCCGTGGTCCAGTTCTGATGCTCACGTGCCCACTGTTGGCGCTTTCAGTGGTGGACAGGGGTCAGCATCGGCACCCTGACTGGTCTGTGGCTATGCAGCCCCATGTGCAATGTGCTGTGTATTCTGACACCTTTCTATCAGAACCAGCATTAACTTCTTGAGCAATTTGAGCTACAGTAGCTCGTCTGTTTGATCGGACCACACGGGCCAGCCTTCGCTCCCCACGTGCATCAATGAGCCTTGGCCGCCCATGACCCTGTCGCCGGTTCACCACTGTTCCTTCCTTGGAGCACTTTTGATAGAAACTGACCACTGCAGACCGGGAACACCCCACAAGAGCTGCAGTTTTGGAGATGCTCTGACCCAGTCGTCTAGCCATCACAATTTGGCCCTTGTCAAACTCGCTCAAATCCTTACGCTTGCCCATTTTTCCTTCTTCTTACACATCAACTTTGAGGACAAAATGTTCACTTGCTGCCTAATATATCCCACCCACTAACAGGTGCCGTGATGAAGAGATAATCAGTGTTATTTACTTCACCTGTCAGTGGTCATAATGTTATGACTGATCGGTGTATAAATGCATTTAAATGTATGCATTTGGCAGATGTTACATGTTTTATCAGTTCATGCATTCCCTGGGAATCAAACCCATGGCACTGGAGTCTCTGGCATCACTGTTAGAGACACATTAGTACCTTACATTACAGCTGTGCAACCAACAAGTACACAAATGCTCAGTTGCTCAAATGCTCAAAACTCTGTTTTGAAATAAATTGTAGTTTTCATGGTTTGTTACATTACGTAGGATGTACAGTTGTTGTATAGTTTGACATAACAAATGCATTTTCCACACACAGATTGACTTAAAAGTGTTTTATTTATCACTTTTGTATTGTGTAACTCCCACTGAAACTCAAAATACAAGAGCGAGAGCAACGTGTCCTGTTGCATTAGGCATAGTGCAGTGTTAGGACATACGCTTGCACAGCCGGAGAAATATTTCAGGAGCAGTGATGAGTCATTTGTCTCATATTTTGTCATGATTTTTCTCATCATGTGTGAGCAGGCGAGGTGGGCCGTTTCAGAAATGTGTCATTATTTAGTGGGCCGGTGAGTTTGAATGGCACATTGATTGTGTGCAAAAGAACAAACTAAATGAGGAATATCAGCTCTGTGTATCTGTTTGTCACTATACAGTTCAGTTGAGCAGGCGATTCATAATATGGAAGCTTTTGGGTAGCAATTTTCAATTTGCAATGCAATATGTAAAATGGCAATGCATTTCAGTATTTAAATTTACATTTTCCATACCCATATGTGCAACATTTGGAGCAAAATGATCATTCAAATTAACGCTTTATAAGTTGCAAAATTAAAATGAAAATGTATTACAGAAATGATTAGATGTGTTTAACATGTTCAAGCTAAAATTGTAGCAAAACGATCATTTAAATGTTATTTTTCTTAATCGCATTTACACTCACAGTTAAGACACTTGCGATTGCATTTTCATTAAATGTCCCTCAATGAATGTAGCAAAATTCAATGTGGAACTGAAAATGCAATCAGAGCCAATCAAGTCTCCGCCCCGCCCTGTCAATCATCGCATCAAGGCGGGGCCATGTGTTGGAGACATGGCGGCAGCAGAGCTATTATAGCGAGGCATTTACTGACAGATGAAGTGGAGCAAGAACAGAGAAATGATTACGTGCGTCTGTCAGTGACAGAACCAGTAAGTTACGTTATTAGAACCATAGATATTTAAGGTTAGAACGTCTCGCAGACGTTCGCGCCTGGCGCTCGTGCACCTTATCATGAGCGCGGTCGCGTGTCTGCTTAAAGGGTTAGTTCACCCAAAAATGAAAATTCTGTCATTAATTCCTTACCCTCATGTCGTTCGACACCCGTAAGACCTTTGTTCATCTTCGGAACACAAATGAAGATATTTTTGTTGAAATCCGATGGCTCAGAAAGGCCTCCATTGGCAGCAATGACATTTCCTCTCTCAAGACCCATAAAAGGTACTAAAGACGTCGTTAAAAAGTCCATCTCATTACACTGGTTCTACAATAATTTTATGAAGCGACGAGAAAATCTAAAAAATCAAAATAACGACTTTATTCAACTTTATTCTTGTCTTCCGTCTAGGCCTCTGACGTGAACTCACGAAGCACACGACGCATGCGCGAGAATATGACGTAGAGCCGGCGTTCGGGCATCCAGGAAATGCACACTTTAGCACCATTTTGAGCACTACGCCAAGACCTCAAGCACAATCAATGCAGAATTCAACAGCTTAGATACGGCGCGTCTTCCTCTGCTTGTAAACAAAGTTCCTCGCTTCCGCCGGCTCTACGTCATATTCTCGCGCAAGCGTCGTGGTGCTTCGTGAGTTCACGTCAGAGGCCTAGACGGAAGACAAGAATAAAGTTCAATAAAGTCGTCATTTCGATTTTTTTGATTTTCTCGTCGCTTCATAAAATTATTGTAGAGCCAGTGTAATGAGATGGACTTTTTAACGACGTCTTTAGTACCTTTTATGGGTCTTGAGAGAGGAAATGTCATTGCTGCCAATGGAGGCCTTTCTGAGCCATCGGATTTCAACAAAAATATCTTAATTTGTGCTCTGAAGATGAACAAAGGTCTTACGGGTGTCGAACGACATGAGGCTAAGTAATTAATGACAGAATTTTCATTTTTGGGTGAACTAACGCTTTAAGTGCTGAAACAACCACGGCGCCGCGAGTGAGCAGTGCTTTACACAGGTTATTTTACTCTCAAATAATCTAGACAAGATTATTGTTTGCATCAGTATGGTTGTATTTTTTCTCTCTTTTTACCATTCTGACTGTTTAATGCATCAGTTATATTAATAAAACGATGTGTAGTCCATCTGGATGGTAATGGGTGTTATTTATAATAATAATAATAATAATAATAGGCCTAATAATAATAATAATAATAATTTCTGTTCCCAAAAATAACTATGGTGATCCCATCTTTCACATCTAAGCATTTTGGTCTGATGTGAACAGGTGCTGGTGGTGGATATTTTCTTGGCACACTTTGGGCCTCTTACCATTTGAGCATCATTTAAACGCCACAGCCTAGTATTGTTGCTGGCCGTGTCCACCCCTTTATGACCTCATATTCACAAACCACTTTTAATAGAAAAGCAATAGGCTGCTGCGTGCATGGTTTGGCATGGTAGAATGTGCGCAAAGTGCGCTCCCTTAATAATTCCTAAAAAGCTAAAGGATGTGCTGGAACGGGAGATTTGTACAATGTTGAAAAACATTAGCTTTTAAATGAAATGTTCATAAATAAAAAATGACACCCATTACCATCCAGATGGAATACACATCGTTTTATTAATATAACTGATGCATTAAACAGTCAGAATGGTAAAAAAAGAGAGAAAAAATGCAACCATACTGATGCAAACAATAATCTTGTCTTGATTATTTGAGAGTAAAATAACCTGTGTAAAGCACTGCTCACTCGCGGCGCCGTGGTTGCTTCAGCACTTAAGCAGACACGCGACCGCGCTCATGATAAGGTGCACGAGCGCCAGGCGCGTTCTCTGTGACAGGTTCTAACCTTAAATATCTATGGTTCTAATAACGTAACTTACTGGTTCTGTCACTGACAGACGCGCGTAATCATTTCTCTGTTCTTGCTCCACTTCATCTGTCAGTAAATGCCTCGCTATAATAGCTCTGCTGCCGCCATGTCTCCAACACATGGCCCCGCCTTGATGCGATGATTGACAGGGCGGGGCGCAGACTTGATCGGCTCGGATTGCATTTTGCTACATTCATTGAGGGACATTTAATGAAAATGCAATCCCAAGTGTCTTAACTGTGAGTGTAAATGTGATTAAGAAAAATAACATTTAAATGATCGTTTTGCTACAATTTTTGCTTGAACATGTTAAACACATCTAATAATTTCTGTAATACATTTTCATTTTAATTTTGCAACTTATAAAGCGTTAAAATATGTTTAAATTATATGTTAAAACTAGTGTAGGAAATAGCAAATGTAAATTATATTATTCAATTTGAATGATCATTTTGCTCCAAATGTTGCACATATGGGTATGGAAAATGTAAATTTAAATACTGAAATGCATTGCCATTTTACATATTGCATTGGAAATTGAAAATTGCCACCCAAAAGCTTCCATAGATTCAGAACAAATGATGGGTTCTGAAATTCTCTGAATATGAAATGTCATGTTTATGACAATCACTTCACATCATTGCATTTCATTTTGCACAATGCCATATGCCTGTTTGAAGGATGCATGTCTTCCATCAGGTTTGTGAGTTCGGGTTGTCATAAAGCCTAATGTTGTCTAATATTGAACAAACAAGCGTTTGGCATTTCTCTCACTGTTTACCCTGATTGGAAACCGCTGTGTTCTTTGAGAACCGGAAGATGCTGGAACCTCTGCACTCTGAATGAATCGAAGAACAGGCTGAAAACACAAGCGGTGTTCTGGTGGTTTTTTACAGAGGAAGTCGTCCCTCTAGTGGTAGAAATGAGCATGGACAGCTTCAGTTCACTTGAGTTGAGAATGTGGCAAAAATGTTACAAAAATCAGTGTTTGAAAGAGTATATATAGTAAAAAAAAAATTGGTGTACCTACAGTTTTCACTCAGAAATTGCAAGTAATGTTGATGGTTGTCCTGTTAGATCACTTTAATAGATCTCTGCTATTAGAAGATAGCCCGTCTGTTTTATCTAATAACCAAAGCCTGTCGACGTGAAGGTATGATAGATCCTTTAGCACTATATGTGACTTAACGTTGGTGTTCTGACTAATTGTATGAGAAAGTGTGGATTAGTGGATTTGTTCTTTACATCCTTCAGCAAGTATTTTTGATCTATCTATCTATCTATCTA
>CM077169.1:51806679-51841679 GCA_039654105.1 Coreius guichenoti | reverse complement strand
TTTATAACTGTATATAAAAACAACAAAAAGTCAATGGAATGTCTCCATTTAGATGAGTATGGAATATAATTTGCTGTGTTAATATAGGCAACATGTTTGTAACTTGCAGGATACAGTTCGTTTGTTGATTAGATCAGAATTGATAGGTTTCTGGTTACTGCAAACCTGCATGTTTCTTTCAATACACGTTGTTTTTCGTATTATTTCCGCTGGACAGCTCGCAATTAGAGCAGCAAATCCACTGAGGGCCAAACATGCTGTGCAGATGCTCGGAGTATTGCAAACCAGGAGGAGGATGTTCTAATAAAGACTCTTGAGTCCTCAATATATTCAAGACTCAAGAGTCATTCCCTACCAGACAAACATTTTGTTTTGTTTCTTTTTAACAGTGACCTGCATAAACAACTGAACTACATGCCCTTAAACACACACTGTTGGACTGAGCATTATACCACTCCAGAGCCTCGCACCACTGACACTTTAGTTAATTCCCATGTGGGGAAAAAATGATATATTATTAAAATTGTAGAGTATGTTTACATCATAGTATTTGTTGCACTGCCGACATGGTGATTTTTAAATAAAAATCATTGTATGAAGTAATTTCTTTAATGGGTAACACTTTATAATAAGTATACAGTAAAAAAGTATTTACAAATCATTTGCACTTTATAATTGTATTTTATAAACTGTAGTTAATACATTAATAGACTATATACAAATAGTGATTTCTTCATTCGTTGTCACTGTAATTAACAAATTATTATTGTTTAATTAGGTCATATATAAAGATAGAGTTAGATAATGCTATTTTAACAACTAAAGATGGAGAAGTTCTATACAGTCAATAAAAACAAGACCTGGAGCTGATTGTGGCTCAGATCATGAGCTTCTTATTGCAAAATTCAGGCTCAAATTGAAGAAAGTATAGGGAAAACCACTAGGCCATTCAGATGTGACCTAAACCACATCCCTTATGAATATACAGTGGAGGTGAGGAATAGATTTCAAGGATTAGATCTGGTAGACAGAGTGCCTGAAGAACTATGGATGGAAGTTCTTAACATTGTACAGGAGACAGCAATCAAAACCACCCCAAAGAAAAAGAAATACAAGAAAGCAAAGTGGCTGTCTGATGAGGCTTCACAAATAGCTGAGGAAAGAAGGAAAGTGAAAGGTAAGGGAGAAAGGGAAAGATATACCCAACTGAATGCAGAATTCCAGAGAATAGCAAGGAGCGATAGGACAGCTTTTTTAAATGAACAATGCAAAGAAATAGAGGAAAACAATAAAATGGGAAAGACTAAATATCTCTTCAAGGAAATTACAGCTATCAAGGGAACATTTTGTGCAAAGATAGGCATGATAAAGGACAAAAATGGTAGGGACCTAACAGAAATCAGACGAGATAAAGAGGAGGTGGTAAGAATACACAGAAGAACTATACAAGAAAGATATTAATGTGCCTGATAACCATGATGGTGTGGTTGCTGACCTCGAGCCAGACATCCTGGGCCTTAGGAAGCATCTCTAACAGCAAAGCTAGTGGAAATGACGGTATTCCAGTTGAGCTATTTAAAATCTTAAAAGATGATGCTGCTAATGTGCTGCCAGCAAATTTGGAAACCTCAACAGTGCCGACAGGATTGGAAAAGATCAGTTTATATTCCAATCCCGAAGAAGGGCAATACCAAAGAATGTTCAAACTAATAATAATAATTTGTTACATTTATATAGCGTTTTCTGGGTACTCAAAGTGCTTTACATGGAAGGGGGGAATCTCGTCAACCACCACCAATGTGCAGCATCCACCTGGATGATGCGACGGCAGCCATATTGCGCCAGAACGCCCACCACACACCAGCTGATTGGTGGAGATGAGACCGAGTGATGAAGCCAATCGTATATGGGGATGATTAGGAGGCCATGATGGACAGAGGCCAATGGGCAAATTTGGCCAGGATGCCGGGGTTACACCCCTATTCTTTTTCCGATGGGATTTTTAATGACCACAGAGAGTCAGGACCTCGGTTTAACGTCTCATCCGAAGGACGGTGCTTGTTACAGTATAGCATCCCCATCACTATACTGGGGCGTTAGGACCCACACAGACCGCAGGGTGAGCACCCCCTGCTGGCCTCACTAACACCTCTACAGCTACCTAGTTTTCCCAGGAGGTCTCCCATCCAGGTACTGACCAGGCTCAACCTTGCTTAGCTTCAGTGGGAAACCAGTCTTGGGCTACAGGGTGATATGGCTGCTGGACAATTGCGCTTATTTCACACGCTAGCAAGGTTATGCTCAAAATCCTGCAAGCAAGGCTTCTGCAGTATGTGAACTGAGAACTACCAGAAGTACAAGCTGGGTTTCGAAGAGGCAGAGGGACTAGAGATCAAATTGACAACATCCGCTGGATTATGGAGAAAGCAAGGGAGTTCCAGAAAAACATCTACTTCTGCTTCATTGACTACACTAAAGCCTTTGATTGTGTGGATCACAACAAACCATGGCAAGTTCTTAAAGAAATGGGAGTACCAGACCACCTGATCTGTCTCCTGAGAAACCTATATGTGGGTCAAGAAGCAACAGTTACAACTAATTGGTTTAAAATTGGGAAAGGAGTACGACAAGGCTGTATATTGTCCCCCTACTTATTTAACTTATACGCAGAGTACATCATGCCAAATGCCGGGCTGGATGAATCACAAGCCGGAATTAAAATTTCTGGGAGAAATATCAACAAACTCAGATACGCAGACGATGCCACTCTAATGGCAGAAAGCGAAGAGGATCTAAAGAGCCTCTTGATGAGGGTGAATGAGGAGAGTGCAAAAGTTGGCTTGAAACTCAGCATTAAAAAAACTAAGATCCTGGCATCCGGTCCAATCACTTCCTGGTAAATTGAAGTGGAAGAAATGGAAGTAGTGACAGATTTTGTTTTCTTGGGCTCCAAGATCACTGCAGATGGTGACTATAGCCATGAAATTAGAAGATGCCTGCTACTTGGAAGAAAAGCTATGACAAATCTAGATAACATTTTAAAAAGCAGAGACATCACCTTGCCGACAAAGGTTCGTATGGTCAAAGCTATATGGTTTTCCCAGTAGTAACATATGGCTGTGAGAGCTGGATTATAAGGAAGGCTGAGCGCCGAAGAATTGATGCTTTCGAACTGTGGTGTTGGAGAAGACTCTTGAGAGTTCCCTGGACTGCAAGGAGATCAAATCAGTCAGTCCTAAAGGAAATCAACCCTGACTTTTCATTGGAAGGACAGATACTGAAGCTAAAGCTCAAATACTTCGGCCACCTAATGAGAAGAGAGGACTCATTAGAAAAGTCCCTGATGCTGGGATTGATTGAAGGCAAAAGGAGAAGGGCAAGGCAGAGGATGAGATGGTTAGATAGTGTCATCAATGCAATGAACATGAAATTGGGCAGACTCAAGGAGATAGTGGAAGACAGGGAGGCCTGGCATGCTGTAATTCATGGGGTCGCAAAGAGTCGGGCACGACTGGGCGACTGAACAAAAATTTTAACAACTTATTACCCTTAAAGAGAGAGAGTGTGTGTGCGTGTGTGTGTGTGTGTGTGTGTGTGTGTGTGTGTTATCTAACTCTTTACATATGAGCTAATTACATAATAACGTTTTGTTAATTACAGTGACAATGAATGAAGAGCTCACTATTTGTACCGTATATAGTCTATTGATGTACATTAACTACAGTTTATAAACTATTAATTAACTATAAACTAATAGTTTGCAAATGATTTATAAGTGCTTTGTTTCTGTATACTTATTATAAAATGTTACCATCTAAAAAATAATAACAGTAGTAATTAACAGTAATAATAAACAGTTAATAATTAACAGTAAAACCAAATTAATAATAATATTTTACAGTAATAAGACTCTAATGAGAATCATCTCTGAGAGTAATGAGAATTACACAAAAACACGTCAAGAAAATAATTTGCAATGCAAAACAAATCCTAATTTTATTATTGTTATTATTATTAATATTAATAATAATAATAATAATAATAATAATACTCTACCTTTTTATGTCCAGATTTGAATTTCATTGTACCATGTTCATATACCATATTTAAAAAATTAAAAAATAAATTGTAAAAATAAATGTATAAATAAATAAATAAATCAATCAATCAATCAATCAATCAATCAATCAATCAATCAATCAATCAATCACACTTTTTGTAATTGTGATGGCGGCTTATAAGAATATAAGATTCCTCTTACTTGGTCAATCTGACTGAGGTTTTATGTACCGATTGGGATTCACATGGTTCTCACGTTATTTGAGGAATGAATTTCCATGATTTTCCATCAATTTTCTGTTTCTGTTCATTTCCATCAGTTTTGGATTTTTTTTTTAAATCATAGATTGCATTCACAAAGCCTTTTTTTGACTGACAGAATTATTCATAAAATGATATGTATATATGGATTTAAAACTGTATACATAGCACTTTGGCGTAAAGGAGTGGAATCTCGTTTTTTCCCCATGAATCTTGAAGTCTATATTTGAGCATTTTCTCCGCTGAGAGTAAGCAAACAAAGGAAAGATGAGAGAATCTTCCAGTAATAACGTCAGAACGTGTTTTATCACCTGTGAGTTTATGATGAGATGTAATAGCTCAAAATACCCAGAGACCGTGCTGTGAGTCTTCAGTTTCCAGTAAACAGAAGATGAAAGACACTCTGGTGTGTGATTGTTGTGTTTTAAAGCCCATCTGTCAGACTGGAGGATTCAAGAAGAGGAAATCAGTACATTATATTCCTACATCATTAGTTCCAGTTCAGCTTAATTGCAGTCATTGGTAGCTTTCATATTAATTCCCAGTTGATCTTTAATCCTGGAAAATGAATCACTGAAGTTACAGTATTTAAGCTTGAGTGAATTTAGGGCATTTGACTCCATTTGCATGCACTATATGATAAATAAATAGATGCACTTAAAGTGATTTACACGCTTTATCGTTGTTCATGGAAGACGTTAAAAATCTTGATGTTGCCATATGGCACTTCTGATTAATTTTCAGTTACTGCAGCAACAGATTTCCACAGAATTATTACATTATTGTTAATGTTGTTCATAATTCTATGCACAGGTCCATGAACAAAAAGTTTCTCTGCAAACTCAGTGTATTCATAATGTGTGGTCATGTGTGGCTCTTGGTTGTGGAAACCAGCATCTCTTTTTTGAAAATAATAATAATACTAATAACAAAGTATGTCATGAGTAGTTTCCTCTCTCATGTCAGCTACTGTCATGGCGGAGCAATTGTCAGATGAAAATGTTGCTGAGCAAGTTATTGAAATGAGTTATGTTTGCAGTTAGTATGTTTTCAGATAGCTATCTTAATAATAAAACAGCAGATTTGGAGGTAAGACTATCGCCCCTTGAGTTTATTTCCACCACAGAAACACAAGAACATCAGTTAGCCTGAATAAAGTCTGCACATTTGACACTTTGCCTGCTCAGTGAAACCTGTGGCTTTGTGGCAGGATTTGCCTCCGCTTAGTGCGAGTAAAATAATTAATAACAAGGCTTACTCTGGTGACAAGGACAGAGTGTTATTTAGGAGAAAAATCCATACTCTCCGACTTTTATTTGTGAACATCCGTTAGGGTGACTGGCTCTCTGCGGGTCAGACTCTGGGTGATTTCATTTGGTAATCAATAGATTTGTGTGAGAGCGAGTAAGTAATCTTTATATTGTGGCCTCCCTCTCTCTCTCTTTCTGATCTGCCCTTGAGTTTCCTCTCTGCTCTTCCAGTGAAGCGCATCATGATTGACTCCAACTGACTCTTGTGCTTTAGACTATTCTAATGAAAAGCACTTTGAAAGGCAGACAAAATAGGAAGACAGGCAGACAGAATGAGAGAAAGAGAAAAACATAAATTATAGTTGCAGGTCACCTTAACAGTAGTCTGACATCTACTGGTCAGTTTGCACTACTGTATAAATATAATTCAGTCATGACAACTCTCATTAATTTATTAATGTGAATGGGATGTACATAGGTTTGGTCTTGGTGTGCTGCTGCTTCTGCTAACTGACCATATGTACGGTTACTTCCTGGTTTTCGATAAGCCAGCTTGGGAATTTCCGGTGAGCTGTTAGCTATCATTTGTACTCGATGTACATCGACACAAAACCATCAATGGCTGACTTTTTAATGTTGTATTTATATTTTAATGCAGTTATCACCTAATTTGCCAATATACCAGTTTTACTAATTGCAATAAATACTTTAAGGGTCTTGGGACGCTAATGGGAACGCTGGAATAAGAAACACAGAGTCTGTAATTGGACACGCACACACAACATTTTTCTAGGACTTTAAGTGTTATTTTTAATGTGATGACCAAAAATATTATTGTTCACTCTTCTGAGATTGTCCCCATTTTAAAACCGAACGTTTCAAGATGTAGGAAATCCAACATTTGATAGAAAACACTTTTATTCAAAAATAAAAAAGATTCCACTATAACCAGTAGATGGCGGCAGATGATTGTTTATTGGATCTTACAGTTTTTCTCGATTGCTAACACACTATAACTGAATCATTTGACACAATTTCCCAAACCATTTATTCAATTCGCAAAACAGACACATTTCTCAAAACTATAAACACGTTTCACTTGTTTTCACACACATTCCAATTTGCTTAATGATTTCTGCAAAACTCTATAATTGCCCTTGTTTTACAGTGGTTTAACCATGTTCTCGTTCAGAAAACACAAACACACAGTATAATTAACTCAAGTGGCACTATGTGAACTCAAACAGCACACATTTATCCATCAGGAAACATTCAGTAGCAAAAATGATGACACACCAATCAGAATCCCGGGATAATATAAACAGGAGCACAGCTGATTGTGCTTTAGAAATTGCATCCTAGAATCATCGACAGGGTTTTATACTGCTTACACATACAGTATAATTACAGTACACAGTAACAACTTTATATGAGAGAAATTTCACTATTCTGTGTCCAGTAAACTGTAGCACATGTACACCATTAAATTAGTGAGAAGACCAAGAAACTGCTATCGTACTGTACACTGTAATGACATTTGGCCGAAGGTACAGAGGATGGCGAATTTATTTCTTTTTTTAATGTGTTACTGTAATTGACAGTATACTTTACTGTGTTGCATACACAGTTCATATTTAGTTCTTTGGTTTTAAAACGTTTCTTCTGTTGTAAGATCAACTATTTCATGTACTTTCATCTACTGTAAGATCACTTTACAATAGTGAAATGAAAGCTCATTTTACTCTATCTGCACTCTTTCGTTTATGCTGTATACTGTAATAGACACTTCAAATTATTCTTGAATCTCAGTAAGAGTTTTTGTTTGTTACAGTGTTATGAATTGATCTCACTAGTGTTCACTGGGCAGGAAAGTAGTCTGTGTATTTGCAGGTTTTGAGTGTCATCTGAGGCCAAAGTTTGATTTTGACAGAAGTGAATACGTTTTTGACTGAAATATTTGATTTTGACGTAAAAGTTTGAGGTTTGTACAAGTTGGTGTGTAGCTACAAGATTGTGTTTATAGTTGTGAGAAAATGGTGAATTGTCGAGAAAAACTGTATTAGCCATCTCCTGTAATATTTTTTCTTTTGAATAAATATTAAACATTATAAAATCACTAGGTTTTAAAAAAAAGTCTTGTCAAGCCCTGTCATGGCTTAGCACTTTTTGTAGTAAAGTATGAAGTAGGAAAAGTCACAAAGTCTCATGAAAAACAATAACTAAAACTGCGAATGAATTACACAGAAAGCGAGCACCGCCCTCTCCCTTTATAATCGCTGACAGAAGCTGTCAGTCAGTGCAGCGCAAGTTCACTGATTTCAGTACACTTGTGAAAACTCCCATTTTGTTCAATCGACTTACTAAAATGCACAAATCTTTCATTTACAGTGTTGACGCTTTCATGTGAAAACTGATGGTTGAATTGAATTTTGCTGAGGAGGAACACTGAGTGACGTGTCTTTTTTTATGTCATTTTACGTTTGAATAACTAAATTAATGCTAGGCCAGACCATTTAAGTGACTATATTCTGATTATAAGCTACACAATTGATGCTGCTAAAGCTACCTCAGGACATTGAAGATATCGTCACACCAACAAGTGACATTTCACCAGAAGTTGTCCAGCTGGCTTTTATTATTGCGGAAGGTCTTAAAGGATTAGTTCACTTCAAAATGAAAATTTCCTGATATTTTACTCACCCCCATCTCATCCAAGATGTTCATGTCTTTCTTTCTTCAGTCGAAAAGAAATTAAGTTTTTTGAGGAAAACATTCCAGGTTTTTTCTCCCCATCATAGCCTTCCATGGCAACCAAAATGTTGACGGCCCAAATCAATACAGTTTCAAAGGAAGGGCTTCAGAGGCTCTGCACGATCCCAGATGAGGAATAGGGTCTTATCTAGCGAAACCATCGGTCATTTTCAAAAAAAATTAACATTTATATACTTTTTAACCTAAATTGCTCATCTTGCGCTGCTCTGCGACGTGCCAAGGATTGTGCAATCACGTTGTAAAGGTCACGGTAGACGTAGGCGGAAGTACCGCCCCCGTGTTTACAAAGTGCACATGCGAAGACTAATACAGACGCAAAAAAAAAAGGCAAAACAACGATGTCGGACGATTTTGAAGTTGAAAATGGAGTGTTTTTGGTAAAGGGCGTTTGTATTAGTCCTTGCGCGTTCGCTTGGGCTGGTACTTCCGCCTACGTCTAGCGTGACCTTTCCGACGTGATTGCGCAATCTGTGGCACGTCGCAGAGCAGCGCAAGATGAGCAATTTAGGTTAAAAAGTATATTCATTTTTAATTTTTTTTTGAAAATGACCGATGGTTTGGCTAGATAAGACCCTATTCCTCGTCTGGGATCGTGCAGAGCCTCTGAAGCCCTTCCTTTGAAACTGTATTGATTTGGGCCGTCAACATTTTGGTTGCCATGGAAGGCTATGATGGGGAGAAAAATCCTGGAATGTTTTCCTCAAAAAACTTAATTTCTTTTCGACTGAAGAAAGAAAGACATGAACATCTTGGATGAGATGAGGGTGAGTAAAATTTCTGAAAATTTTCATTTTCGGAAAGAACTTTCCGTGCATATGGTCATTTGCTCGGAACATAAAATTAACGTTTGAGGTCGATGAATGATAGAGAAACGTTTGGATTTCCTTTCTGACATAATTAGCACATGGACCAGCCGTGTTAACGATCTGTCCGTCACTGACTGTGTGACTTTGCTACTTCCTGTGGAGTTTGATGTTGTTTTCTGTGAGTAACAGACTAATTAAAATTTGGTCAACTACGCCTCTTCTTGTCAACTAACGACTTGCTAATTACTCTAGAGTTGCAGGAAAATGAGCTGTAATGTCAAAAACTTAAAAATATAATTTCATGCTTTTAAGGACCCCACAAAACTGAATTAGCCATTGGTAAAGCATCTACTATAATATGTCATATGCTATAATATTTGAATGTTATATTTGCAATAACATTTTATCAGAATTTATCAGATGCCCGTCAGTGGAGAGAGATGTTTTTTGCAGACAGATGGTGTAGTTTTGATGATGTCTCTTCCAGGAGGTGATAACGGGTCATGCTAACCTGCAAAACCTTGACCCCTTGCATCGAGGCCATGCTTCACTGGGTCTCTGGAAGAGACCTGTACTATTGATTGTAATAGATAAAAGATCAAAGACAGACAGCAGGAACAGCAGGTTCTGCCTTTCCTTTCAAAGCGACTGTTATGATTGAAACAAACAACCTGTGCTCACTTCAAAGGCGTCTCATACTGCTAGTCCAAGAACTCGGTGTACTATAGAGATGCTCGATTTGGACAGTCAGGAAAAATAATGAAAGACTGACTCATTTGAACTCTGGTGTTGATCGAGGCTTTGTATTTTCCTGGACTGTCAATAGAACAATTCAGTCAGTTGTAGACCAAATCACGCCAGAACGTTTGCTGAAATAATTTATGATCAAACTGAAGTTGAACTAGAAGACAATTTGGGGAGGGAAACATCATGCTTAGAATGAGGATCATGGATAACTTCATCCATGGGTTCACTGAGATTCGGATAAAACATTAAACAAAAGAAGCACAGTGGAGTGGAACAAAACACAGGTGTCTTGAGATGCGTTTTTAAAAGCTGAGGTTCTTTTAACTTCACAGTGTCTTGAAAATGCGGAACTCATGGCAAGTGTTTGCATGGACCAACGCTTAAAGAAATACAGATGCAGGAACGTATCCTAATACCATCCTAATTCTAATCGGAATAAAAGTGTCTGCGTAACATAAAGCCCATGATCTGAAGTAGGTCTCGATGTGTTGCTTTTGCATTTAAATAGAATGTGAGGTGTGTGTTTATCATGGGCGATTTTAGGGGCACGCAATACTTTTGTAAGAGAACTAAAATGTTATGAGAGCGAACACAAAAGCATTGAAATACAATTTTTCCTCCAAGCTCATATTTTTTTCCATCACCATGTCCACTTCAATACTGTATGGAAGCTTGTGAAATTTATCTCACAATTCTAACATTTTTCGCAATTGCGAATATACATCTCACGATTCTGACTTTATAAATCGCAATTGTGAGATAAAAAGTCGTAATTATCTTTTAAAATGTTTTATTCTGTGGCGAAAATAAGCTTCCATAATTCTGTGATTATTCTGGTTGCTGTTAAAATGTCTGACAAACTCGTCCATATTTAAAGACCATCTGTGGTGAAAATCAAGTTTTGAATGTTGTTTATATGTCTATGTGGTGTTTTTAAAGCTTTAAGACAAACCATGTGCAAATTCATAAGTCAACACCATTGCTGAGTATTTTCTTTTTGAAACTGCAGTGAACCAAAGACAGTCTCAAAAAATCGCCAGTGTTTCTGACGTCACAAACATGTAACCAATCACGTCAACTTGTGGGCGGGCTTTAGTATATCATTAACTGCTGCAAAACAGGGGAGTCTCAAGAGAAGCCAGGATATCCCAGTATATTTTTCTGTTGACATTAGGCAATATAGCGGGTGACTTAGGCATATGATGTATATCACGATATTATGAACTATATGCCTTTCTTCACTGACGTTCTACGTTCAAAGCATTTCTAAGGATGCTGATTTTTAGAAAGCAGACTGAGATGGCGAATGGGAACATGGTTTGTGTAACATTAGCAACAAGGTAGTCAAGCAAAAAGCTAATCATATTAATTACTGTAATAGAGAGCAATACATAAAACGCATTACCAT
This sequence comes from Coreius guichenoti, assembly GCA_039654105.1. Taxonomy (NCBI): domain Eukaryota; kingdom Metazoa; phylum Chordata; class Actinopteri; order Cypriniformes; family Gobionidae; genus Coreius; species Coreius guichenoti. The sequence continues at coordinate 51,830,376 of CM077169.1, read as the reverse complement.
TCTGATACATCGACTTGTAGACAAGCATGTATAATTCACTCTTTCACTTCTTCTTCTGAATCAGTTTCTGGTTCAAACATATATGCTGAATTAAACCAGTGTTTCCACTTGCCATTGTGCAGCATTTACTACAGTAAAGTTGACCGAATAGATCTCTGAGCTGGTGTGAGTGAGTGGAGGCGGGGCTCATTTGCATATCATTTGCAGTTCCGAGAATACTAAATAAAGCAAGGGTGTAGAGTCACATTCAAGCTATTTTAAGGCGTAAATAAATTAGTTTCGTAGGAAAAACACGTTTAAATATGCCATTTTGGTGATCAAAGATGAGTTTTAAGGGATAAAATCATTGACTACAGGGGGACTTTAATCATTTTGCCCATCCTGAATTGGTGAATTCGAGTGCCACAAGAGGGCTCCCTCCCTGTAATTTTAGGCTGTTTCCCATTTGGCTAATTAACTGTGACTTATTTAGGCTTTCTAAGCTCAGTGTGAACTTTAGCTTAGTCTCTGCAAGCATATCGAAATGGTTTTGTGTGTTATTGGTTTGTCTGTGTTTTGACCCTGCTTCCCTTTTGGGCATGATCTCTCCTGTTTTGGATTTTTGCCTTGGACTGATTTGTTTGTTCTCTGACCCCTGCCTGGATTACTCAGTGGATTTTTGTGTGTTTTGGACTGACCCTCCATGCTCTGAACTGTGCCTGTTCAAGTCTGTTTACAGCTTGGATTGATTGTTTTCCCAGGTTCTATTTCCATGTGCTCTCAAACACTATATTGCCAAAAGTATTGGGATACCCCTCCAAATCATTAAATTCAGGTGTTGCAATCACTTCCATGGCCAAAGGTGTATAAAATTAAAAACCTAAGCATGCAGACGCTTCTACAAACATTTGTGAAAGAATGGGTCGCTCTCAGGAGCTCAGTGAAATCATGCATAGTATCATGATAGGTTGCCACCTGTACAATAAGTCAATTTGTGAAATTTCCTCACTACTAAATATTCCACGGTCAACTGTTAGTGGTATTATAACAAAGTGGAAGCAATTGGGAACAACAGCAACTCAGCCATGAAGTGGTAGGCCACGTAAAATCACAGAGCGGGGTCAGCGCATGCTGAGGCACACAGTGCGCAGAAGTCGCCAACTTTCTGCAGAGTCAATAGCTACAGACCTCCAAACTTCATGTGGCCTTCAGATTAGCTCAAGAACAGTGCGTAGAGAGCTTCATGGAATGGGTTTCCATGGCCGAGCAGCTCATCCAAGCCTTACATCACCAAGTGCAATGCAAAGCGTGGGATGCAGTGGGGTAAAGCACGCCGCCACTGGACTCTAGAGCAGTGGAGACGTGTTCTCTGGAGTGACCAATCACGCTTCTCTGTCTGGCAATCCGATGGACGAGTCTGGTTTTGGCGGTTGCCAGGAGAACGGTACTTGTCTGACTGCATTGTGCCAAGTGTAAAGTTTGGTGGAGGGGGGATTATGGTGTGGGGATGTTTTTCAGGGGTTGGGCTTGGCCCCTTAGTTCCAGTGAAAGGAACTCTTAATGCTTCAGGATACCAAGACATTTTGGACAATTTCATGCTCCCAACTTTGTGGGAACAGTTTGGGGATGGCCCCTTCCTGTTCCAACATGACTGCACACCAGTGCACAAAGCAAGGTCCATAAAGACATGGATGAGCGAGTTTGGTGTGGAGGAACTTGACTGGCCTGCACAGAGTCCTGACCTCAACCCGATAGAACACCTTTGGGATGAATTAGAGCGTAGACTGCGAGCCAGGCCTTCTCGTCCAACATCAGTGCCTGACCTCACAAATGCGCTTCTAGAAGAATGGTCAAACATTCCCAAAAACACACTCCTAAACCTTGTGGAAAGCCTTCCCAGAAGAGTTGAAGCTGTTATAGCTGCAAAGGGTAGGCCAACTCCATATTAAACCCTACGGATTAAGAATGGGATGTCATTAAAGTTCATGTGCATGTAAAGGCAGACATCCCAAAACTTTGGGATGTTCTTAGGGATGTACAACCTTTGTTGTTCTTAGATGGATTTTGATCAGCGTAAGTGCTGAAAATCTGTTCACATGCAGGTGTCACAACGGAAAGTCTTACAAAGCCTGAAAGCTCACAAAATACTTCCTTAAGTGGTTCCAGAAAAAGTACAAATTCAATGAAAGAAGCCTCTATTTTTCTGTCCGTTCCTTTCCTTTGGTCTGATAAAACACGTGTTTAAAATCTTCAATATTTGACAAAATTTTCAGCAAATGAAAAAAGATTCTTCATGCAAGAAAGTGCTGCTTTTAGGGCAAAGTGTTTGGATTCTGTGCATAATTTCACAGTTTCTGTTAGAGAAACGACTCTGCTTCTCGCCCATGAATGAGTCAATCACTGGATATAATAAATGCTTTCCTAGAGGCCTCCTTGTCACCCAAGATTTCTCTACATGCACCAGTTGAGAAAGTAATCACGGATCCACGTAACCTGCTGCTCAGTACTTTTTCTAAACTGACATGGCATTTTACAGACAGTTCCTCTACCTTTTTACACATGTCCTCAAAAAGGTCTTATAAACTTGTACTGGTGCAGCATGTCAAACAATGTTTCAACAAGATTCACAGCTCTCGCTTAATCCAATGAAGGCAACTGGAGAATACATTTAGAAGTATTCTGTTGAAGGATACCTAGGTTGCTAATAAGGCTTGTGCTTCTGAACGATTAATCCTCACTGCTGTCCAGAACAATCTCATGAAGAAGATTAAAACATGCTCCGGACCGAGGGAGACGGATTTGATAATAGCGTGTCTTTTTCTCACTCAAACCACTGCCGCCTGCTGCTTCTGCTACTGATTGCTTTTAGAGGGAAAAGCTGCCATAACTGCTGGTCTAGGATCTGTTTTCTTCGTAATAATAGCATATTATTAGCGAAAAAGAGTTGTCAAAAGATCCAGTGCGTATCTGTATTTGCGCTCATCAAATGATTCAATTTCCAACGTGTTTTCCCTTCGGTGAGTAATGTAGCCAATCACAGACATGTTTGTTGATTTCTTGAACGCAATGGCCAATCACAGGTGTTTAAGTTAGAATTCATTCACCACCTGAGTTTTTGTCCAGTGCTGACTTCTGCACGCGTGCTAACCCTCTCTAAGTGTGGATATTATGTAAATAAGAGATTCATTGTGTGGTCAGCTTCACTGATTAATATAACAGGACTTTGTGAGATTGCGTTCATTGAATGAGTGACAGCTTTTAGTGATTATAAAGGGAGCGCTCTTTGCGCGCTGTATAGGCGATATTAAAAAAAAATATTAATAGGCCTATAATATATACAGAATTTGAATAAAACTTTTGTTTTCCATTCTTGACAAGCGGACACATACACACTTCAATACATAGACCCATTTGCATATACATGCGTGATTCACTCTCGAAATTGTGATGACTGACAGTGATATTTATGCATCGAAATCAGGCTCATATAAATGTCAGGAAAACAATTCCTGGCTGCATGTAAATATCCATGGATCACTGGATCTTTGGTAGGTTAAAAGGAACATATCGAGTCCAACCTTTAGTTTAAACTGATAACCGTTTGTTTTACTCACATTTTCCCCTATTAACTCCAGTCATGCAGCAGCTCTTTTGCCACTCAGTCCTGGCTGAGGGCGCGTGTTCCGGCGCGAAAGTGACGGTGATGCATACCCTCTTTAGATATATAGTGGATGAAGCTTAAATACTCTATTAGAGCTATTGTATTAAAGTTTTGACCCCCTCAATGAAAGCGTATTTAATCTTCATTTTTAGGAAAACCATAACATGGATCAGTTAGAAAAGCAACTCAAGTCAGAACAGTGTGAAGGTCTGACCTAAATTTGGTTTGTCAAGCCAACATAATGGTACTAACTCACCAGCAACACATCTGTCTAAAATTTGTCTGATGTTTAACGCTGATTTATGTTTGGATTTCAGGGATAATAACTTCATCAAGGATTTCCCACAGCTGGCCGACGGGTTAATGGTGATTCCTCTGCCGGTGGAGGAGCAGTGCCGAGGAGTTCTGTCAGAGCCTCTGCCCAACCTGCAACTGCTCTCAGGTGAATCGTACATATACACCTGTGAATCGTCAACTCGTTTATCTTGTCCCCTGAAGGATTAGTGCTTTAAAGGCACATCCTATTTACACTTTCACAGACATTTCCCAGAGGTCCACTTATAATGTTACAAGCTAAGCTAGTTTTATAAATAGCGTTTGAGATACAATTATTAAGAGAAGATGTCTGTGACTCCTTGTGATTGAATTATTGAATTATTAATTCATACACAGTCGGCATCAAGATGGACAGTGAAAACAAACAAGACTGAATGTGATTAATTATATAGTTCTAAAATGAATAATTCGAATCATGGCTTCTGGATTGCTGTCATTTTTACGACACTAATATGCACAGAATAGGAAAAAAGCTTAAAGTTGCCATGACACGAAAAGTTGTGCTGGTCTTTTCTTCCTTATTGTGGCGTATATCCGAGTGAAACGCTTCTGGAACAAGAACAAATGTAGGGCGCGGCTTGATTTTGTCTGTGGGGAATTGTTTGGATGGTTGTGGTTTGTTATTGGTGGATCTCATGTGAGTGACAGGTTGCCCCGCCCTCGTCATCAGAGAAGAGATGTCGCTGCAAGAGAGAGGGGAAGATATTCTGATTCAAGATTACGAGACACATGAATTTAAAACAATATGTGCACCAAGGCCGTAACCATGTCTTGAACATTGGGGGGGAGGGGGTTGTTATTGGGTAATTTTTTTAAATATAAGGAATTACATAATTAAAAGATTAAAAGGGATTTAAGGGAATAACGTAAAATAAATAAGAACGCTAAAAATAGTTCCAGGTCTATTGTAGGCCTAATTATTAAGTAGCCTAAACAATTTAAATATATATATATATATTAAATATATTCACTCTTGTGTGTATGTCTAATATCGCAAAAACGTTTCTTGTCTCATCACATTCAGTTATGAATTACATAAATCATATCATATTAATCAAATAATAGCATGTTTTTCAATTCAAAATGGCGAAATTTCATAAAAATGTTGATTAGTTTGCATCACTGGACATTACTGTCGGTCAATGACAATGATTGAATATTTCAATCATAAAACAGTCGTCAAATATTAAATGTTTAGCTACTTACTCACCACAAACTCTTTCACTGCTAAAATGAAAGCGTCGCATTGGAATTCATACTCGTCTTCTGTGAACAGTTAGCCCCGCCTTCTTTGATTTGATTGGCCAGCTCACTCATTCTGACAGTGATGAGCGCTGTTAGACCACTGTGGCAGACCAGCCTATAAAATGTAACTTTTAAAACTTTTTTTGTCATCCTAACAACAAACAGAGTGGATAATATAAATACTGTCTCCTGCCAATATTTATATCAAATATTGGAGGGGACAATTTGGCAATTTCTAATTATTGGGGGGGACTTGTCCCCCTCAATGTCTATGGTAGTTATGGCCCTGATGTGCACAGATAAATGATAATAAATACTGCAATATTCCATAAAACAATAAAAATAGTCCATTTTGATTTCATGGTGACTTTAAAAACATGGATGTGACCAGGTTTATTTTTGTTCTTTTTCTACCCTCTTTTATTCACTGTTGTTAAAAAACAAGAAAATTAATGTTTTTCATGATAAATCCCCTTTAAAATGGAACATGGCGTGAGGAACTGACAGTAATCGTGGCATCAGCTCAGTGGACGGCTGCTCTCTGTCTCAATGACTATGAGAGAGAGAAACCAGTAGTGCAGAAACCTTTCATTTCCCCCCCATATCATTTTTGATCAAAGCTGTCTTTTCATGTATTTGTTTTCACTCCAGTTCTTTCTAATGTGGACTCCACATAAATGTGGGCTCCAATGACAAGTGGTTAATTTAATAACAGCTTGTCTTTTCCAGGACTGAGAGTGGAGGGTTGTTATTGCTGATTACGGCTCTCACAGTTTTTGCTGCAGCACTTCAAATGAGATTTAAACCATTATTGCATTTGTCAGCATGTGAAGATAGAAGCGCTGATGCGATGTTTTGAGGGTGCTGCTGTCATCTCACACCATACAAATAGAATAAGCGGAATGGCAGTTAGTCTCATCCTCAGAAGTCACACCCACGGGCCGTTGGCTGAACGTCGTATGCATATAGCACACTTATCTGGAAACACTTCAGGAGTTTCAAAGTCGTTATCTGATTGGTTGAATTATACAGGATGTCTGCGAGACGAGTGTGTTACGGTCCGCCTGGAAACAAATGCCATGATGTCAAACCCCCTCGCTGAAGAAGAACACCATCGTGTTTACAACTGTGACAATGAGCGCTTACCAGGATCAACTAAACGCTGGATTTTCAAAAGTATGTAAAGTTCGCGGCTGCATTGTTGCAGTAAACTTGCACAACGTTCTTGAATGAATAATTTATAAATGCACACCGGTCCGTTATTGCAGGGACATCGACTTTACATTTTTACGCCCCTAAACATGACGAGGAACAAAACAAAGTGTAATTGGTTGGGTTACCTGTCAGTCAAACATCCTCTTAGTCGGTCCTTGACCAATGAAAGCTGTAATAGAGTCCAGACCTTCTGCCGTCAGTCTGAAGGTCTGGCTACGCGAGACTAAATGGCAGTTAACATGAAAAGTGTTTTTTTTGAAAATGGGCAGGGCTTAGCCCTACCTACCACCCACAAACCCAACCAACCTATCTAATCACTCAGCCACCATCCTGCACCCTACCCACCAACCCACCCATCTATCTACCTAACCTACCCACCACCCAATCTATCTACCTAACCTACCCACCAACCCATCTATCTACCTGTCATATAGTGCACGAATACTGAATTGAGTGCTCGTTCGCGTCTTCTTGCACTTGAATGGACAAATACACACAAAATGATGTCAAAATATCCTTGTAAACACAGTCGTTATGTCTTAAGTGAATGTAAACAGTTGAGAAAGCGCAAGTGTAACAGTGTTGGATCCGTGCGTCAGGTCTTAAAGTGACAGCAACCCAATAATCCTGCTGCCGTCTGTGTCATTAATGTTAAACGGCTCTTCCAAGTTTTATAATGGGAGTGAATGGTACCTTAGATTTTGAAGCCCAAAAAAGTACATCTATCCATCATAAGTAATCCATACGACCCCAGAGGGTTAATAAAGGCCTTCTGAAGTGTAGTGATGCATGTTTGTAAGAAAAAGTCTATATTTATAACTTTATATACTATAATCACTGGCTTCCTGTAACAGCCGTACACAAGTCAAGTTCCGGCGGAAGAGTGACCTCTGACCTGACGCATGACGTAGGATGTAGGAGTAGCGTAAGCTAACCCTTTAATCAAAGAACAAAAGCAAATCACTCACTGATCTTGACTAAATAACTTTAATAAGGATTAATCTATATTTTATTTATTAAAAGAAAAATATGCAATGTTATTTTTAGGGTTAAACGGATCAGTTCGGCACGCATGTGATTCGCGGATTAATTACTTTGTTTCTTATGGAAGCGGTTCATGTCTGAAATGTAGCTTTTTCAGTTGCAGAAGTGGGACATTAATCAACATCATATATGTTTGTGTTACAGGAGATGCCCAGTTCAGTGAAGCCACGGGATATCCCATGATGCAACAGTGGAGAGTGCGAAGTAACCTGTATAGAGTGAAGCTTAGTGCCATCACCTTGTCCACAGGTACCACAAGAAACAGACAAACAACAAACCCATGAATACGCATTCTTTATGTGTGTGTTCAGTGTGTTTATACTTAAAAGCAAAAATGACATCAAAGCGGGGCCGGTTCTAGGCGCGGGCAGGTGTGCCCACCCAATCAGAATTTAGGAACAGATAGTGTTAATGTGTTTTTACGATTTGTGCATTGATTAAAAACAAATCTGAGGTGGGTTCTGTGTTAAAAGGTTTGATGAAGGGCTGTAGAATGACCCAAACAATCACAAAAATAACACCAGAAATTTGCAGCATTTTTCCTTTATTAACCGAAAGCAACGGCGCGTTACATATTCACTCATACATACTCACACGCTTCAGTCTGTAGCAGAAAAGCAGAATCACACGAAAACAGGCAGAAATATTTGCGTGCTATTAAGGTGTGAACGAGGAATATGTATCTTGTAAATATTAATATACAGCTTTGATTAGATATTTGATTCATGCCAAGTTGAAATTAGCTAAAGAAACCTTGCTCATTTAAGAATGTGCATTTGTTGCATGGACACAGCTAGAACATAATGCAAGTGCTTAAAATGCATATGCATAGTTTAGTTGAAACCTTGCCCTTTGGGTTGCTGTTAATGCTGTTAAACTGAATGTACGAGGCAAACTGTCTGCTTAAATAACAGCACTGAAACAAAAATGCGTTGTTTATCTTTTAATCAGTTTAGGGCCATCCACATAGGATGCGTTTAGCGGTTAGAAAAGTGAGACGCAGGTCAGTGCCGGTCTAAAGACGCGCTTTTTAAAAGTTATTTTAACTTCAGTGCCGTGTTTTAGATAGCTGCGTCATGCACGATACTCTTCAAGAGTACTAGTAAAGTACTAGTAAAAGTACAAAACTCTAGGGTGATGTTTACATTAGAAACGATAGAAAAGTAGCGCAATGGAATGAAAAAAACACATTCTGTGTAGCATTAAATTGCCCCTTTCCACGCAATTAAAGTTGCATTCATTGGTATAGTAACATTTAGGCTTCCATTCTGTTCTCTTTCCAAATTACCACTGGACAGCAGAAAAGTGAAAACGTTAGCATTTTATTTAAAGTGAAAATAAGATTTTAAAAAATGCCATGTAGAGGTGTGTTATAAAGTGTTATAAATAAATATAATTAATAATATAAGAATAAAAATAAGAATATCTATCTATCTAGTGAATTCCCGATGGAACATAGAGATATTTTAAGAATCGTTCACGTGTTTTGTTTTGGTCAATAATTCATGGAGGTCCAGCTTTAAAGGGGTTGTGACATGTATTTTCAGATCTCTACATTATGTTTCTGGAGGTTAGCTTAAGTTAGCAAGGTTTTTTTGCATCAAAAAAGTATTTGTGAGATAATTTTCCATCTTCGTTTAATTGAACTTGAATTAATATTCAACTTGGCTATGCTTTCTTCACACAATATTTTCAACTGCATTCTAACAACGATACACTTGATCTCTTAATAGCGTTAAACGCTGGCTTGATGTTTATTACAAACACTCTTAAAGATTATAAATAAATGTACTAACTGCCGTGGCCTCCGAGGACAAAAATCTTGGCTCTGCATGCCGTAGCTTTCAACAAAGATATTTAGAAAAACTGGCAGTGTGTTGAGAATAATTAAATAAAGAGTCCATTGTGAATGAGATGAACACATTAAAACATTCTCGTTTAGTCGCTCAGGCACGTCAATATAAATAAACTTTGGTCATGCATTTCTAATAGTTTGATCTTTTAGAAGAGTATTGAGTTTTTAGAGGTGTAGTTTGTCAGGGACAGAACGACGTCGAGCATACTCTTGGGATTGATGGACAGGCACGAGTTGTTTGGAGCTCACCTCTATGATTTGCATGTTATATAGAGGAAAATCATGATATCGCGACTGGTACAATTTAAAATCCTGCCGTTTCAGATGGTTGGAAAACAAATATTAATATTTTAAACTGTGTTTGCTTTGAGGTATGAAACTTGTGAAGATTTTCCATTTCACAACCCCTTTAAAGTCCATGATTCTTTTTGAGATTCTGAGTCCTTGCATTTGTAAACACAGTACATTATCCAAGGATTTCATTTGTAACAGCAAAACAAATAAAAGACCTAGACATAGTCGAACTACACAAGGCTTATATTAACATAAATGCCATGTGTAGTCATATCTTTTTCATAAAAGTCCAATAAAGTCATTGTATAAAAATGGAACTCATTAATTCTAGAAATGGGCTAATGAAAAGTCACGTTGACTTTCTTCATTTGCTTTAAACAAAAGTAATAAGGTATATGCTCTAGGAAAGGAGAACTGGTCAGAAGAACAAACCGATACAGCACTACTTAGCATATTTTTGAAGTCAATGGGACAAAGAATGAACAAAAAGGACATTTTTCAAAAATATATTTTGTGTTCCACATAAGACAGAAAGTCATACATGTTTAGAGCGACATGAGGGGGAGTAAATGATGACCTAATATTCATTTTTGGGTGAATTATGGGTAACTTGCAACTACATGTGCACTAGCAGTCATTAGAGTATTAGTAGACTGTCCGCTAACACTTAAGCTCACCAACAGACATTCTACTGACTATAAGTAACTACATGCCAACTTATATTACTAACCCGAACCCTAACAGTCTGCTAAAACTGCAATGAGAGGTAGTTGACATGTAGGTGCAAATTATGCTTTTAATCATTTAGGCGATACAACAGAGCACAACAGTCAGGTTACAGAAATCAAAATCCCATTCACAAGTTAAAAATGCCCACACCCGCTCTTATGTTAAAAATGATAGCTTTTCATTGAAAATGAATGGGAAAATACTTCTGGAACCAGGCTGCTGAAAAAGGTGACAGGCACAATATCACTGACAGATGCAGAAGTTACACTGGCCTCTTAAAAGGTCTGGTGAATGTTTGACAATCATAAATCAAAGATTTGCTCAACATTCATTGTTTCTGTATGGTGGTGCTTTGGTCAGATTTCTCAAAGGTGCTGAAATCCCTGACGGCAGACAGCACTCGGGACGAGTTGCTTGCGTTCATTCAGCAGTACGGCAGTCACTACATCTCTGAGGCGCTGTACGGTTCTGAACTCACCTGCAACATCTACTTCCCCAGCAAGAAGTCCCAGCAACAGCTCTGGCTCCAGTACCAGAAAGGTAAGACAGAGGGAAAGATGGGTATTCCTCACAGACAAATAAAACAAAATAAATAAACTATTTCATTTCGTAGGGTGTGTGCATTTACGCTCCAGGGTAGTGTCGCACCAGCCATTTGTAAATGCTTATTTAACCTGGAACGTACACCCTAAAAAATGCTTGGTAGCTAGGTTGTTTTAACCCAAATTTGGGTCAAAAATGGACAAACCCAACCGTTGGGTCAATTTTTTTTTTTTTAAATGTAAAGGTGTGTCCATATTTGACCCAAATTTGTGTTAAAACAACCTAGCATTTTTTAGAGTGTAAAGGCCACAGGGGCTTAGTAAATACTAGTTAGTTTGTATCCAACTCTGTACTTTATTCAGTTTATGCACCATTTGTTCTTACGGCAGAACGCAGCTAGTACACTGGGTTAAAAACAACCCAAATTGGGTTGTTTATTTAACCCAGCATAGTTGATTCACTTTTACTATAATACTAGCTTTATTTTTTCATTTTTTTTTTTTACTTCATTAATGTCTACAGATTAACTTAAATACTCTAAACTTTTTTTTTTTTTTTTTTTTTTTTAAATAACTCACAAAACTACACAAACACTGGGTTGTCACGCCTGACCCAGGATCTGGTAACACAAAAACTACCCAAACACTGGGTTGTCACATCTGACCCAGGATCTGGGTAATACAAAAACTACCCAAACACTGGGTTGTCACGCCTGACCCAGGATCTGGTAACACAAAAACTACCCAAACACTGGGTTGTTACATCTGACCCAGGATCTGGTTAACACAAAAACTACCCAAACACTGGGTTGTCACGCCTGACCCAGGATCTGGTAACACAAAAACTACCCAAACACTGGGTTGTCACATCTGACCCAGGATCTGGGTAATACAAAAACTACCCAAACACTGGGTTGTCACATCTGACCCAGGATCTGGGTAACACAAAAACTACCCAAACACTGGGTTGTTACGTCTGATCCAGGAGCTGGGTTACACAAAAACTACCCAAACACGTACGTATGAAATTAAAATTTTAACCCAATGGTTGGGTTTGTCCATATCTGACCCAAATTTGGGTTGAAACAACCCAGCATTTTTTTGAGTGTAGGTCATAAGCTCTCTGTAAAGTAATCTCTTTTAAAATGTAAATGAGTGTAAATGGTAGCATCATCATATATATCTGAAGGATTGAAGTCTGTCGGGTAAAACATGAGCTTATTGATGCAATTCAGTCAGTCTTCTATTTTATTCCAACCGGTACTCCTAGTCGGAGGCTTATGTACAGTATGTTACATATACGTAGAGTTGCATTTCAACTAAGTTTAATTAGTTGGTGCAATTCAAAATTATTTAATAGTGCATAAGTTGTAACGTAGTGCCCCTTTACGTCAAAACTTGGCTAAGTTGTAACTTGTGCACAGCTGATGCAACCGGCTGTGTTGAACATCAGATATTACACTATAGTGAATACTGGATATGCAAAATTAGAGATCATGTTCATACAGCATGTATGACCTCTGAGTCAACACCCATCTCTGAGACAGCAAATACAAATTCAGACAGCCTACAGGTCAATACAGCGTCTGCAGAGGCAATAAACCAGAGCTAGCCAATCCTATCGGGTATTTAAAGCTGCAGTTTGGTTAAAAATAATACTGTCTCCTTGCTTTACCCTGATTCACAATGGTAAGCTCATATAATAATGACTTATATGGATAACTCAAAAAAGCATTTGACAAATAATCCGTTGTTAAAGGTACAGTATGTAACTTTTGGCCATCTAGGGGTTAAAAAACCAAGCTTCAGTTTGTGTAACTTTGTGGATGAATATTACCCTTGAAAATAGATAATGCTTTACAGTGAAATCTAAATGTGGCAATTTATCTGTTCAATAAAATACCTTACTCACCTGTCGAATAATAAAAAAAAACGCCATCTCTGCATCGCTTTTACAACATTTCAAATCCCTCAATTCTCGCCGTCTCCGAAAAGCCAAGCAAATGTTGATTCTGGTTTTATTACAAGCTCTGTCGCGTTCTCTTTCTCCAGCAGACTCTTCTCTGTTCGCCGTTTGTTTAAAAGGGGTGATTCCTCAGCGGTTGGAGATTTAGCAGCTCCATGTATTGGCTCATTTTAATTTTGTTATTTTGAACAAAAAAACAAAAAAAACAAAAAAAATGAAGAGTGGGTTAGGTCACCTGCTCAAAATTCATTATTTACGAATATCTTTTTATTTTTATGTCATGTCAACCACTAGAGGCCAAATCCTCCATACTGTAGCTTTAATTGTTAATTGTACATTTAAAGTATATTTTACATTGCTAATTTAATAACCATGTTAAGCATAACAGTGATCCTACAGATCACTGTTAAGACGGATAGATATTAAATATAATCTTTAGCAAATCTTAAACTGAATATACATTTTGCATACTGTACATTACAACTTTAACATTAGACAAAATCGTCTACATAGTACAAATTGTAATATCAGCTTATTGGTGTAGAATTTTAATCTTCTTTCTTCTGCAATGAGTAAGCTGACATTTTTACTATATAGTTCTATGGGCTCCAGAAGAAAACGTTTCAGTACAAAATAAATACATTTTGGTGTCTACACACCTTCAGTGTCTGACCCCTTTCTGCAACAGCATTGCGAGAGCAATACTGAAGAACAATTCACCCAAAAAAAAAAGAGAATTCTGACCACCTTCATATTGTTCCAAACCCATATAACTTACTTTCTTCAATAGAACCAAAAGAAAATGGATGAGAGGAAAGTGATTGATTTTTGGATAAAGAACAACAACAACAAAAAGTCCATGTGAAAAGTCCACTGTTCAAGGTATCCATTGAACAGTGCTTCTGAAGCCATTTGAAATTATCATGACACTAACTTTGACACACAATACACAACTGTATGTTCTACATTCACAAGCAAATGTAGGAATGTTCTGATCTGGGTGGCGATTCTTCTGGACAGTTCCTTAACTATTCCATAACCCTAATTTACAATCCCAGCAATTACATAACCAACATAGGCACTAGGCTATGGAAGCCCGTTTCCGCCACTAAATAAAAAAAATAAAAAGAGTAATTGCGACTTTTTATCTTAGAATTCTGACTTTTTTTCTCACAATTGCGTGATATAGTCACAATTCTGAGATATAAACTCGCGAATACGTGATATAAAGTCACAATTCTGAGATACAAACTCGCAATTGCGTGATATAAAGTCACAATTATGACTGAGAAAAAAAGTCCGAATTGTGACTATATCACGCAATTGCGAGTTTATATCTCAGAATTCTGACTTTATAACTCGCAATTCTGAGATAAAAAGTCGCAATTACTCTTTTTATTTTTTTATTTAGTGGCGGAAACGGGCTTCCATACTAGGCAGTATCCTTTCGATCAAGGTTGGGTTTTGTCAGGACCTCACCGGAACAAAATATGAGCAATACAATAAGCTGATATAAACTTTTGCTTATGACAAATTGTAATCTTTTAACGAAACAAATGCAACTGCAAACCATACGAGTTGCAAATGCGAAGGCCCAGATTTACTAAACAGGGCAAACGGGAGTGTAAAGTTCAGCGCGTGATCTACTGACGACAAATTAAAGAACACAGACGCAGCCGGATCATTTCCATAATGACCATGCTTTTTTTTGGCTGGTAAATAATGGCACCAGTAAATTGACGAGCGCAAACCTTAGTAAATCACCTTGCATGATTCATTTAAATACTCTCCTCCCATAAATGCATATGCAATAAGGTCAGCCGCAAAAATAACCCTGTCCACGCCTTTTCAGCGCTAATTTATCACTGCGTGTCTTTAGTAAATCCTGACAGTAGTTTTTTAACGCCAAAAGAGGGTTTGTGCTGGAGCAAGCTGTTAGTAAATCTGTCTAGTAAATAATTTCTTCTCTTCCTTACATGCATTGACACTGTGATGTCAGATACAGATCACCTTCAGATGGTGTAATTGTGGACGTGTGACAGTTGGAACATTATAACTAACTTCAGAAATATATTGTTTATTAACCTATTTTCCCCACATTGTACTCCACGGGCCAATTTAAAATGCATTAATTTGCTTTTAAACATTAAAAGTGTCCAACAGTTGACCTGGTAATGGCTTATTTTTCAGTAACATTGAGGCAAAGATCTTTAATACAATTGGTGGTCAAAAAAAGAAAAAGAAAAAGAAATACAGACAATCTCAGATGTTGCTTTTATTGCACACAGTTGGTAAAACATTACAAACACAAATTTGGGACTCATTTCACTGACACCAACATCAACGCTTGAACGTGTAGATGAATTATGAAAGCAATATGTCCGCTCAGAGTCTCTTGCCATTAAACCCTGACAAAAGCACAACAGTGTGAGAAAATACTCATTGTTTAGGCCTTACTATGACCTAAATCGTGATGGGTAATGTTAAATACCCATAAAAGGGCAACTTTGCAAGCGATTTACATACGATTGTACCTGTCGTATGTCATTTGTTCATGATTTGTTGCACATTTGACAACCAACAAGAAACAATAAAACATAAAAAACACTCACTCATGATGGTCTTCTATCGTACGTGTACAGAAGAACAAAACTATTTATTGCATTGTGGGTCTAGCTTTGTGCGTTTACTAAAAGTTAAAATAAGTAAGAAAATCCCTGTGCCCCATTCTTCATATATTGCTTTATACATCTAAGATAATGATGCTTACCAGATCTTTTAATAGTGCTAATTCCTCTTCAGCTTTTTTTTTTTGTTTGTTTTTAATTGTGCAATTTGATTACCCCATCTTGATAATTGTTAAAGATTGCGTACTCCTGTTTACAGGAAAAGCTCCATGTATTGATACTTGAAACTAATTAGAAATGAATCAATTGGTCAACGACTAGAGCAAGAAAATGGCAATAAATGCTATTGAAAATTATTACTAATTGACATTGTATTACATATATGACATATTATATTAAGTGAGAGCCATTAAAAAGATAAGCACAACTCCTAACACAAGAAGACAATATTTTAGAAGGCCATAGAAGAAACTCTGGATTTTATAAGAGTAAGGTAAGCAGCCAAAACATAAATGCACTGGCAGAAAGAGGTAAATACAAGGTGTCTTTACTCTTGCATTTCAACAGAATTTGTGATTTATTATTATTATTATTTTAGGATCAAAGCTAGATGAATGTAACAATTTATTCTACCTGCAGCACAGTTGCGTGAAAGTATAAATGAAAGCTGTCTTTAAAAACCTATGTTATACTTCTAACATGGCCAGGCAATTCAATGAAAATCATGTTCCATTTCTAAAGGATCACTTACACTTTTCTAAGGGAATGGCAGACAGTGCACTTTAGTATGTCTGGATCTCCTGTGCTTTTATTTTAAGGCCAACGCAGGCTGTCTGTGTTTGTTGGTAATGCATGTTTATTAAAACTTAATCTGCATAATTAATAAGGCCAGAAGAACTTTACGCAAATGCATGGCCAACGCACTGTGGTCCGGTTCAACATACTTGCATTGTTTGGCAATAAGCAACCTCAAGAAGGTGATACTAGTTACCTTTAAATGTCTGTGCCGTTTAACTGGAAACGTTATGACTTTAACTTAGCGTAACTGTTGATGACCTACAGTAAAGTGAAAACGGACATAAACCAAGACGTCTGCATTAATATCTGCTACAGTACCCTTTACAACACAGCGAATGCAACGCGTACTTGCATTGTGTTATGAATTGTGATAATGGGTTTCCATTCTGATCTAAATGTGATTGTTTCATAAAGCCTAAATCTGCATACATTAGTAATATCATAAGCAAGATTTTAAAACTGCTGTCTAAAGCTGTAAAGAAGATCCACCTCTCTGATACAAGGACACTTTAATGCAAAATATCATTTAATATATGGTGTAAATTGCTGAGTAATTTCCCTGCTTCAGCTGAACTATTGCAGTTACTCTGATGATAGGCTTGTAAATATCTCCTGAATTTGACAGGCCTTTGGTTCCTGCAACATAGCAATGCTTGTACAAACTGGGATACACTACAGGCCAGTTCACAGTAAATTAATAACAATAACAGACAACCTTTGTAGTAACAATAATTACAATTTTTTTCAAGCTTAATGTTCTTTAGTTTAACTGCATTATGAAATCAGTTCAAAAAGTCCTTCCGTTATGAGGGGGCACTTTAATAGAGAGGGCATTATGGGATCTCATTACAACGATTACACATGAACATGACACTCACAGTAGTGTTTTGAGTTGGTATGTTTTAAGTCACGTTTTCCAATTCAAATGAAGCAATTTCCCATTAGTAATATTCTGGGTTTAGTAAAGTTAAGATCAATCATAGCACTTGTGGCATAGATTACCTCAAAAATTATATATGTTGCAGGGAGGCATTTGCAACGGAGATGGATGTGACCAATCCATAAATAAAACTCGCTGTTTCAAACGTATAGCAACAACATTAGTGTTAACAAGATTGTAGTATTAAAAAATATTCTGTGTAAAGTTATATCCAACTCTGTTTCCATAAGAGAATGTTTAAATCTACCATTAAAAATAATCCACAAATGATAACATAAAACGTGCGTACTGTGAGTGGTTTTATAAATTCATAAGCTTTACATTTCTGCTTTTAAATCCTCCAAAAATGACCCCATTTACATAGTAATTGCCTCAACATAACCTTTATTTTTAAAGAAAATTTGTTCTATGATTATCAACATTATGCCACAATTGCTGTCGATTGAGCCTAACTTCTATCGAACCTGGAATATTCCTTAAATATACTTTATTAAAAAAAACACCCAAAACACCATCTTAATGCCTGTACAGCAGCAAATACACAAAAAAACAAATAGATGAGAATTGAAATGCACGCATAAAGAACAACATTTTCAGTTATTGCCATCAGTTGTGCTATATTTCAAAATCCATTTGCCCAAAGCATCCATAGTAATACCCATAATCCATCATCCAATTGCTCCATGGCAGTGGTGAATGGTTGCGGTGTAGCTGCCTGATCCCAGCCACTGCAAGTCACAGGTCAGAAATCACGGAAGCAAACACATTTGTATCAAAGCCATTGAATTAAAGTGACTAGTCTTATAAAGTGTCCACAGCAGTCTTAACACGTAGAGGAGCGTCTCTTCTGCAAGTATGTGTAAACCTTCACACAGTGGTCCCAGCAATCCAAGACAAGCAGTTGTCCCTTCTGGGTTACAGCTACGCCTACAGGGCACGTAAGGCCCTCCTGAATGAGAACGTTGTAGCCTCCTTCTTTAGGGAACTGTAGTATCTCCTTACGGCCACTGTCCGTCACGATCAAGTCTCCGTTAGAGTCCACACACATGCCTGTTATGCAACGGAAGTCCTCGTTCTCTGAGAAGAAGTGACTGAGTTGCTTTCCCAGCTGCCCATCCATTCCCACCGAGCCGATGGAAAAGCCCCCTTCGAGGTGGTGTTCATTGTGTCTATTCTCGATGTTTAGACCCAAGCCCTGCGTGAAGTAGACTGTACCTGAGGAGTCGCAAGTTACAAACTTGGGCCTGACGGCCGAGCATAATCTGTTATAGTTCACTACCCCTACATTACGATCCACAGCCAGGCACCACAGCTTCCCCCCCTCGACATCAGACACAACAAACTGCCCCGAAGGCATGGCCGCGATTCCCCATGGCTTGATGAGCTGGTTCTTGTGGCAGGCGACGCAGTGGCCATCAGTGGTGTAAACCTTCACAGAGTTGTCATAGTTATCAGTGACACCAATGAGGCCCTGAGCAGTGATTGCGATGGAGAGAGGGATGAGGTTGGGCAGGTCCGCGCCGAGGAAGCTCAAGACGAAGTTGTCGATGCTGCTCGGGTTGCGGCGTATCTCCCTTTGGAAGCCCTTGCGGTTGAACATCTGGATGCGGTAGTTCCCTCGGTCGGCCACGAGAACCTCACCCTGCGGTGTGACGCAAATGCTTACCGGCAAGTTGAACATGCCAGGCAGATTGCCCTTGCATCCCATCTTTTTCACGAACTGACAGAGCTGCCCACCAGAAGCCCCTGGAGAAGGTCCTCCTCCATCTACAGACTTGGACTTGAAGCTTCCAGGACAGGCGCAAACAGCCTCTTCAACTGTCGTCACCATGTCGATATCACGATACATGTCCAAAGGGGCGGCAGCGGCGAAATCGAGTCCATCTTCCTCTTCGGCATTGACAGTGCAGGGTTTGGTGGACAGTTGCCCCACGTCTAAAGGGTTTGCGCACTCCATTTTAACCAGTTCAGGCTCTTGTAGTTTCAGAATGACAGGCAGATTGGTTTTTAGGTCCAACTCCTCTTCTTCATTGTTACTCACTTCCTCCAGTAGAGAAATATCAGTCTGCTTGATCCTCATGGTTAGGTAGTCACACCTTGACACCACCTGCACTTCAGCGATATTGAGCAGGTACGTCTGCTCCTCAAGAATCTGGGCATTGAGCTTCTCTATTTCAGCCAAGGAGGTAGCAAAGGCACGGCGGGAGCGGCCCAGTTCCTCTTGAAGCCGCAACTCAGCCTTGGCATACTCCTGCTGTACAGCCTTGTACTTCAGTCTGAGTGATTTCGTCACGTTGTCGATAGCTGCCTTCTTCTTCTGAATATTGCCCATTGCCTCCCTCAAGTTGGAAAGCTTCCCGCTGATGTCTTTCCGGCACTGTTCAGCAGCCATGCGAATGGCCTGTACGACGTGGCCTTGGCGCTGGTGCCCCTCGGTTTTACAAATATCACACAACACAATGCCGCAGTCATGGCAGTACTGACGGGGCAGCCGGTTCTTACAAGACTTGCACATGAGGCCCATGTTAGAGCCGCATGAACTTGCACAGTCAATGATCTTCAACACGGTGAGATTGTCAGCCAGCTGTGAAATACTGCTCATGCGAGACACCTTGCTGCAAAAGGGGCAGCGCACGCCATTTATCGTGCTGGCGAGGAGTTTCTCAAGGCACTGGCGACACACAGAGTGACCGCACTGCAGAAGCTTGGGTCGAAGCTGATCCTGGTTGTAGGTCTCCAGGCAAATTGGGCATTCCAGCACCTCCCGGACCAAATCTGGATCTAGGGACGTTGGTGTGGCCATGATGCCTTCTAGTGGCTACAGGGTGTCTACAGGGGAGGAAAAAAGTAATGTGTGTGTGTTTGATGTGTATTACGTTCAGTTATAATAAAAAGTTGCAATGTGTTATTTTACTTCAATCTAGAGCTGCACGATTCTGGATCTAAATTAAGAATCACGATTTTTTGTTTTAAAATAGAGATCATGATTCTCCCACGATTGTGAACAGACAACTAAACATAATAACATGTAATTTACTAGAGGTTCTGACAAAATGTTAATTGCAGCTGTCTATTCAAAACTGTTTAATTAATTGAAATTATTTAAAAGAATCGGTTTGAATAAATGATTCAATGACTCACTCAAATACTTCACTTGTTTCATTAACGAATCTCTCGACTCTCGAATGACAAATACATTTCACTTGTCGCCATCTACTGGCGTAACAATGTAATCGTTATCGGAAGAAAAAAATACAATCGCTCTCTCTGGGTCAGTGGCAGCGTGAACACAGATTTTAATGTTCCGACGTGATTTTGTTTAATAGATACAGGCGAATCGTTGTAATTTAGGAATGAGATTGCACGGGTGTTTGAATCGAGAGCGCATTCTTTTAACGATTAATCATGCAGCTCTACTTTAATTACTGGTCGAAATTGTCATATGGCCTAGTGTGATAATTAATACTTAAAAGGCTGTGATTACATTTATAGCCTGCATGAAATAACTTTAAAGTGAATGTGGAAACACAGTATTTCTACACATTCTCAGATCATGCCTGGGGCTGATAACATGGTGTTTCAGCTTGTAAAACGTGTACGCTTTTTTTTTTTTTTTTTTTGTGGAGGGAAGTGATCAATTGCTAGTTTCAGCCAAACACAATCAGCCAAACACAATCCGAGTTATATTATTAAAAATATCCTGGCTCTTCTGAGCTTTATAATGGCAGTGAATAGTACCTTAGACTTTTAAGCCCAAAAAAGTGGATGCACTTTTTTTGGGCTTTAAAATCTAAGTTACTATTCACTCCCATTATAAAGCTTGGAAGAGCCAGGATATTTTTTTTAATATAACTCTGTGTTTGGCTGAAAGAAAAGAAAGTCATATACACCTAGGATGGTGTGAAGGTGAGAAAATTATGGGATCTTTTCTATTTTTTTGATGAACTAACATTTTGTCGAAACTGCAAAATATTGTTGTTTTTATCATTTTATATTTATTTTTTAATGGCAGATACCTACACTGATATCCAGAGAGTGGCATAAGGATGTTATAAAGTTAATATATATGGTGCATTTTAATCATGGCAAATAAGATGCATGCACACTTGCTCAAACTCAAAATATACAAAATAAAATTAGCCTTATACATCTATTTTATTTTGTGTCCATTATCCATTAACAATGATGTTATTCCAGAGTAATGGATGAAATGCTTACCTCAAGGAAACCATGAGAAAATGTCACGTCATTACAAAAGCAGTTGATGACATGAACTGATGCTGTTTCTGTATTTACTGGCTGTCCTACCACACCTACTAATGCATTCGCACCTCATCATCATATATTCATCCAAAAAAAGCTATTTTCAAATGCTAGTGCATATATTAATTTAATGCAATTTTGACTTTTTAAAAACAACTCAGCAGCAACAGCCTGTCTTGTGTTTGTTTTGGTAGCCAAATGGCTAGATATAATATCCCCATCATATTTCTGGACCACGCATGGTCATTTCTTGTAGTTTAATGCATGCATTATTTAGTCCCACGTATGCCGCATCATATACAGTCTAATTATATGTAGTTATATGTCTAATCAGCTGATTTACAGGCCCCAAAGCATCAAAACACTGCGATCTGAGTATCGTCATTCCTATCTTCTGCGTGCATGCCAACCAAAATGAAAGCGCAGTCATAAACGCTTGCTAAAAACATTCATGCGAGTTTAATTGTTGATCGTTACATGATTTCCTACCTTCAGTTCAACAGTAGCTTTTGCTTGATGTGACGACGCGCGCGTCTCTCATGTCAGCGGGTGCGCGCGACACTGCGGAGGTGACGTCATAACGGAGGTTGATTCTTTGCGTAAGTCCCGCCCCCGGTGAGATTTCGTTGGCTCTGTCGCGTTGAATGATGTGCGCAGGAACCAATCAGGTGAGTCGCTGCTGTTGTCATGCGTGATGCGCAAAGTTATTTCAGTGGCACATGCTAAAGAGCTCAGACTGCTGCTGGAAACACATGGGTGGATCCGAAATAAAAAAATAAAACACCAGCGAATAATAATTGTATTATTGAAAATATCAAAAGCTAAGTGTTACAAATTAAAAACATAATCAGAAAAATATTCAGTGCTGCTATAAAGAAAGTAACGCTTGATTGAGAGTTAATATACTATTAAACAAAGATATTATATTATATTATAATAAATTATATTAATTATATTATATTATATTAATTATAGCGAATAATAATTGTATTATTGAGAATATCAAGAGCTAAGTATTAAAAACATAATCAAAATAAATTAAAAACATAATCAGAAAAATATTCAGTGCTGCTATAAAGAAAGTAACGCTGGATTAAGAGTTTATATTATATTATATTACAAAGTATATTATATTATATTATATTGAATAATAACTGTATTATTGAGAATATCAAAAGCTAAGTGTTACAAATTAAAAACATAATCAGAAAAATATTCAGTGCTGCTATAAAGTAATGCTTTATTGAGAGTTAACATAATATTAAACAAAGATATTATATTATATTATTTGCTGTAATTTTTAATCATTACACATACTTAATATGAAAATACTAATATATATTCAGATGTGTCATAAAATGTTTAAATTATGCTTCCATACCATGTTCGATAGATGCTTGCAAGGAAAAGAACTGCTTATATAATAATTTCCCCCACTATTTCAATATTAGATATATCTGCAGTATAATAACTTACCGCTAGATGGCAGCAAATCTCTCTGAAAGTATCATTCTGTTAAACTTGCATAATATTAAATAGTATTACCTCAACAGCAAAGAGTTGGTCGTCAGAAGTGACAGGACATATGCAAGAGTTTAACCCTAGGGTTTATTGTAAATCCCATTAATTTTCTATATCAAGAAATTACTTGTTAACAATAAACCTTTCAAAATGAGCCTACGTGATCTCTGATATTGAACAAGTAAATAAATAGGCTAAGTAATTTGATAAATGAAATTAATATTTTATAATATAGTCAACAAAATGCTAGTCAACATTCGATTACGTCATTCACAATGCATGATGGGATATGTAGTTCATTCTGTCAGTAAAGAATGCACTGCAAGCACCCAGTCTTGTATCTCTGTCTCTTTTCAACTCGTTTGTCTGTTCAAACTCAAGCTCAAACTCTACCCCGGTGTCAGCTCAAAGAACCATTAAACATGGTTAAAGTCACACCAGCAAAGAGGGAGAACACACATGTTTGTACAGCCAGATGTTTTCCTTTTGACTTTGAAATGCGCTGCTTAAGCTCAATATGATTAAGCGTGCTGCATGAAGTGAATCATTTGAGAAGCACAGGCCTACTGTAGACTGTTAGCAGTTACTCCAGCCGTGTGGTTTCCTCTGTGCACAAACACTGACTGAGGCTCTGGAACGGCACATTTCTGTGTTCTTACAGACACAACGCCTCAGACTGCTT